>JAQMYF010000016.1:20224146-20237191 GCA_030014195.1 Neosilurus mollespiculum
TTACTTAGTGACTTACTGACTGACTGACTTACTTACTGACTTACTTACTGTCTTACTTACTTAGTGACTTACTGACTAACTTACTGACTGACTTACTGAATTACTGACTTACATACTGACTTACTTACTGACTTACATACTGAACTACTGACTTACATACTAACTGACTTACTGACTGACTTACTTACTGACTGACTTACTTACTGACTGACTTACTTACTTAGTGACTTACTGACCTACTGACTTACACACTGACTGACTTACTGAATTACTGACTTACTTAGTGACTTACTGACTGACTGACTTACTTACTGACTTACTTACTGTCTTACTTACTTAGTGACTTACTGACTGACTTACTGACTTACTTACTGACTGACTTACTGAATTACTGATTTACATACTGACTGACTTACTGACTTACTTACTGACTTACATACTGTCTTACTTAGTGACTTACCAACTTACATACTGACTGACATACTAAACTACTGACTTACATACTGACTGACTTACTTACTTACTGACTTACTTACCGACTGACTTACATACTAACTGACTTACTGACTTACTTACTGGCATACTTACCGACTGACTTACTTATTGACTGACTTACTTACTGACTTACTAACTTAGTGACTTACTTACCGACTGACTTACATATTGACTGACTCACTGAATTAGTGACTTACTGACTTACTTAGTGACTTACTGACTGACTGATTTACTTACTTACTGACTGACTGATTTACTTACTTACTTACTGACTGACTGACTTACTGAATTACTTACTTACTGACTTACTCACTTACTGACTGACTTACTGACTGACTTACTTACTTACTGAATTATTTACTTACTGACTTACTTACTTACTGATTGTCTTACTTATTTAATTACTTACTGACTTACTTACTTACTGACTTACTTACTTACTGACTGAAAGACTTACTTACTGACTAACTTACTGAATTACTTACTTACTGGCTTACTTACTGTCTTACTTAGTGACTTACTGACTGACTTACTTACTGACTGACTTACTTACTTACTGACTGACTTACTTACTGAATTACTTACTTACTGACTTACTTACTTACTCACTGACTGACTTACTTATTTAATTACTTACTGACTTACTTACTTACTTACTGACTTACTTACTTACTGACTGACAGACTTACTTACTGACTAACTTACTAAATTACTTACTTACTGGCTTACTGACTTACTTACTTACTTACTGACTTACTTACTGACTGACTTACTAACTGACTTACTGAATTACTTACATACTGACTTAATTACTGACTTACTGACTTACTGACTGACTTACTTACTGAATTACTTACTTACTGACTTACTTACTTACTGACCGACTGACCGACTGACTGACTTACTGACTTAGTCACTCATTCACTCCAAAACTTAAGTTGATTCAGCCCTTAAAGGCCCAGCCTTGGACACCTATCATTAGAGATATCTATCGGGAGCTCCACCTTTAGCCTGTGTCTGTATATTAGTTTGTTTTTGTTTTTTTTATAGTAAATAATTAAACAGCTACATGAAACATGGTTTACTTATGTTTACGTATATGAAACCCTGAATAAATGGGCGAAAAAAATGGCATTAGCCACATATCGATTAGCTTAGCTTGAAGCACAGAGCTCACCTGACCCGCCTCTGTCACGGTTAAAATAGGTTAAAAAATCATCATCATCAAAAACATGTCTGGTTAAAATATGTGAAAATAAATGATGAAATTCTCATTTTAGTTTGTTTTCCTTTGTGTTTCTGTGTAGTATATGGTAAAACGTTTAAATAGCTTATAGATGTAAATAAACAGTTTTGCCCCTGCTCACATTATGGACAGGTATTATTTGTGAAGATGCCCTCTAGTGGACAGGAGGCTATGGAAGTGGTTTGAGAAGGGTGTGTAGTCATGCTTCTGGTATTTCTGGTAGTTGATAGCTTAACCGCTAAGCATTAACTCTACTATCTAAAAAGAAGCAGGTGACATAGCAGTGTGTGTGTGTGTGTGTGTGTGTGTGTGTGTGTGTGTGTGTGTGTGTACAATATAGAAAAAAATACATAGTTTTACAGGTAAAGTGTGAGATTCACTCTCTGCCTGTTGACAGTCTCCAGCTGTTGAGCTGATGTTGCTCCTTTAAATCAGTATGAAACAAGCCGGTAATGGTGCGAGTAAAAAAAAGTTTGTCCTTCAAATCCAAAAGGATATTTTCTGGATGGCGACTCAAACTCACCGAGAAGTAAATGGAAGAGGCCTGAGGGCTTAGTCAGCCTGCTGAGAAGCTCTTTTAAAAGAATTTCCTTTGGAGCTCAAAAAAAAGAGAGAGAGAAAGAGAAGAAAATTTCCATCACAAAGAAGAGCTCCGGCTTATTGGTTCGCATGTCCTCGCCATCAGCCGCCCGATTCCAAGGTTATATAAAAAACACAATTAAAAGAAATGTTCGCAGAATCCCACCAGATTCGACTTTTCCTTCCTCGACATCCTGAGCTTGTTTTAATCGGCACCTCGTGCGTTCTCTAATCTTTTAACTTTACCACATGTGATGCTGTGATTTTTCCCGACGCCTGAGGACACACTTTATTTAACACACGGTTTCTGAGGTGTAGATAAAAATGGCTTGGAGGTGGTTACAGAGGTGGAGTTACATACTCATTCTCTTTATTCCTGATTAATCAAGGGATGTAAAGTGATCAGGAATGTCCCATGACACTCTGGGGTGAGACGATAAAGACTCAGTGCCGATGTTTAGACTGTTATTAAATCTCCGGTCACATGACCAGTGTGGGCATCGTAGGAAACTCACCTGTTGTGTGACGGAACATGCCGTCATGGAGTTTATAACATGCTAAAATGTTTTTCATCTGTTTAACATCTGTTGTTCGATACCCTATGATGTCCTACAGCTCAGTACGGTAAACATACGGATTCCATACACTTTTTAGATCATCTGATGCGCACAGAATCCTACGGTTTTCTTACAAGAATCTTATAATTGGTCTACATTAAACCTACGGGACTTCCTTATATACCCATGTGTATCGTACAGCATTTTTACAACAGTAGGGTGGCTCGGTGGTGTAGTGGTGAGCATGTCCGCCTCACAGCAAGAAGGTTCTGGGTTTGAGCTCTGGGCTCAGCAAGAGCGCTTCTGTGTGTAGTTTGCATGTTCTCCCCATGCTTGCGTGGGTTTTCTCTATGTACTCCAGTTTCCTCCAACAGTCCAAAGACATGCACATGAGGCTAACTGGTTGTTCCAAATTGCCCCTATGTGTGAGCGTGGCTGTGTGTCTTGCTCAAGTAATGGTCTGGTGAGCTGTTAAGGATGTACCCCGCCTTCGCCCAGTGTCGGCTGGAATAGGCTTCCCAGCCTCCCCCGAGACCCTAGTAAGAGTAAGTGGTGTAAATGAGTGAGAATAAATGAATGAATTAATGATTTTCTGTGTAAACATAAAGAATTAAAGAATCCAGCGAGAAGGTTTTAATATTATCCCTCAAACAAAATCCTGCAGGACGTCTAACCGGGAAAAACAATACAATTTGTGCCATAAACCACCATCTGCTTTATATCCAGTCCCTGTAGAGAAGTTTTACCCAAACAGATGCAGTTTTATAGGAAAAATGTTATTAATTAGTATTTCAGTATCACGTAGTACAGGCGGTAAATACAGAGATGAACCAATGGGGACGCATCGACTGAGCCCAGTGTGGATTGTGAAAAGATCATGATATAATATGGATAGCAGTGACATTCACCAGTTAGCTCATGAACTTGTCTGTATGTGATGCTCTCAGCTAACAGCATATACGCCCAAAGTTATTTCATCCAAACACAAAACATTTCTACGATTTTATTAAAGTTCTTGAAAATGCATATGTATGTAAATGTTCTTACCAACAGATACTTGACAGAAGAGCAGGTTTGTGTTTAGCCTAGCGTGGAGTCTTGTCGCACCTTGCGTTGTACACTGCAGTGGTCTGTGAGATCATTAAATAGATCCTGTTGCTCCCGAGTGGCGTATCGGCAAGCTGTGTGACTGTCAACCTGGAGATCGCAGGTTGATTCCCACCACCATACGTGGCTGGAAGCTGATTGGCTGAGCTCTCACGGGGGCTGAGGTGTGGGGGGCTGTTATACACTAACCTTAATGTCACTTACAGCCAGACTGATTCCTATAAGTAGGCCGGTAGTGCTTTCTCTCTGAGTGTGTGTTCCTGATCGTGCATACACAGCAGTTCATAAAGACCCGGGTGGCAGCATCACGTGTCATGGAGTGAGAAAGTGCTTGCTTATGCCTCTTGCTGGTTGGTGATAGTCATCCGTAACAGGGCGGAGATACTTGATGGGTGGGAATTGGATACGATTAAATTAGGGGAGAAAAATTGGAACCACCCCACTCCACCCCAGCCAAAATCACGTTACTTCTCACTCTCCCATCTCTCACTCATTTGCCAAAATGTTTAATCTTACTAGGGTCGCGGGAAGGCTGGAGCCTATCTCAGCTGACACTGGGAAAAAGTGAGGTACACCCTGATCACATTGCCAGACCATCACAGGGCCAACACATACACACACAATAATTCCCACTCACACTCACATCTAGGGGCAATTTGAAACAGCCAGGTAGCATAATGTGCATGTCTTTGGACTGTGGGAGGAGACCGGAGAACCCAAAGGAAACCCATGCAAGCAAACAGCCCTGGACTTAAACTCAGTACCTTCTTACTGTGAGGCGGACGTGCTAACCACTATGCCGCCATGCTGCCGACTTTACAGTTCAATATCTTTATATTTCTGGATGTTACCTGCCCTTGTGTTGCTGTTGTTGTTTGTTGTTTAATCTCCATGTGATATTCGTCTGTCAACTCCAGGCTATAACCTGGGTCTCTCTTGCAGTGGAATTATATTTTCCTTTTGAAGCTAAACACTCCACCCCCACCTCGTCTCTGTCTCTTTCTTTCTCTGTCTTTTCTTTTTTTTTTTTGACAGGTGTGAATTGAACAGGTACTTGCGTATATACAACACCCCCCCCCCCCACATTGCTTTTAGTGCGCCTCATCTTTCAGTGCCACGACGTTTCCTTTGTTTCTATTAACCAGAAGCCAGTGCATTATCACAGCCTCCATTATCACACAGGATGAAATATCAAGAAAATGTATCTTACCTGCAGTCTGTGGTGTCTCCACTCTGGAAATAGCACCCGAGGTGACATTTTAATATAATAATTGTGTAGGTTGTGCTTGTGTTCCTGCACGCAGGCAGGTGACAGATCGAGTTTCGACTCGGTGAACTTCTCGTTCCAACAATAGCACGAGGTCTGTAGGAGGGTCTGTTTTTGTAGAACACGGCATGAGCTTTTTTTAACGCAGATAAGGACACGATTAGATGCTGCATTATGTGTTACTCATTACGCTTAGTTCGACAGTGTGCATGCCTGTGTTACAATCTACAATGCATAAATATGTAGTGGATAAAATTTTATTTGATTCATAGTTTTATTAATGATGCAATAATAATAATAATAATAATAATAATAATAATAATAATAATAATAATAATGAGGGCAGCACGGTGGTGTAGCGGTTAGCACGTCCACCTCACAGCAAGAAGGTCCTGGGTTCGACAGTCCCACAGTCCAAAACATGCACAATAAGCTGATTGGCTGTTCCAAATTGCCCCTAGGTTTGAGTCTTCATCATTCATCTTCTTCCGCTTGTTCCGGGGTCGGGTCAGCAGGCGGGGGCAGCAGCCTAAGCATTGATGTCCAGATGTCCCTCTCCCCAGCCACTTCCTCTAGCTGTTCCCGGGGAGGGACGCCAAGGTGTTCCCAGACCAGTCAAGAGAACATAGCATGTTCTGGGTCGACCACGAGGTCTATTCCCGGTTGGATATGCGCAACATCACACCAGAGAGGTGTTCGGGAGGCATCCTTTGGTGTGAGTGTGAATGGTTGTATGAGTGTTGGCCCTGCGTTGGTCTGGTGAGCTGTTCAGGGTGTACCCAACCCTCAACCAGAGTCGGCTGAGATAGGTGCCAGCCTCCCCGTGACTCATTCTGATTCAGCGGCTTAAAAAATGAATGAATGAATAATAATGATAACGGTGGTGTAGTGATTAGCACATCTGCCTCACAGCAAGAAGGTCCTGGGTTTGAGTCCTGAGCTCGGAGAGGGCATTTCTGTGTGGACTTGGCAAGTTTTCTCCGGGTACCCTGGTTTCCTCCCACAGTCAAAAAACATGTACATTAGGCTAATTGGCTGTTCCAGATTTTCCTAGGTGTGAGTGTGTGTGTTATAATTAATTTTAAGGTGCATGTAAGATAATCGGAGCTTCCTCCTCATAGCCCAGCACCTTACCACATTGTCTTTCTTTTCTATCAGTACATCAGAGGTTCAAAACACTGACGAAATATTACTTAGCCTTTTTTTTTTTTTCCTTTCCCTTGCCCCTTCTTTCTGTCTTTTCTGTTCAGCATGTGGTTCAGATCTGAAACATGTGTTACTCGATAACTTATTCTGCAGCTGCTAGCTCACAGCGGGTGCTGCTGTTATTTAGTCCTGGGACATGAACGTGTTTTTCTTCATGTGATTCATGTGACTTAGTCCCTCAGGCTTCTCAAAAAAAAGAGAGAGAAAAAAAAAGAGAGAGGGAGGGCAATCAATGATATCAAAGGCAGATTAGAATAAAGACAGACGATAGTAATCAGCTCTGATGTTTACCAGTGTAAAGTGTCTCTGGAGAAATCACACATGCTGTCTATATATTCATTCATTCATTCATCTTCTTCCGCTTGATCCGGGGCTGGGTTGCGGTGGCAGCAGCCTTAGCAGTGATGTCCAGACGTCCCTCTCCCTAGCCACTTCCTCCAGCTCTTCCTGGGGGATGCCAAGACGTTCCCAGACCAGCCGAGAGACGTAGTCCCTCCAGCGTGTTCTGGGTCGACCCCGAGGTCTCTTCCCGGTTGGACATGCCCGAAACACCACACCAGGGAGGCGTTCGTGAGGCATTCTAAAGAACACGGATGCGAATACAAGCGGCTGAAATGAGCCTCCTTCACAGGGTGGCAGGGCTCTCTCATAGAAATAGGGTGAGAAGTTCTGTCATCTGGGAGGAGATCGGAGTAGAATCGCTGTGTTGAGAGGAGCCAGTTGAGGTGGCTTGGGCATCTGTCTATATATCCATTTGCCAAATATTTTATCCTACTAGGGTTACGTGGAGGCTGGCGCCCATCTCAGCTGACTTTGGGCGAAGGTGGGGTCCACGCTGAATAGCTCACCAGTCTCTTGCCGAGCCATCGTTCACACTCACACCTAGGGGCGATTTGGGACAGCCAATTAGCCTAATGTGCATGTCTTTGGATTATAGGAGGAAACCGGAGTACCCGAAGGAAACAAATCGTGGAGAGAACATGTAAACTTCACACAGAAATACCCTCGTCATGCTCCAGTACTCAAACCCAGAACCTTCTTGCTGTGTGGCAGACGTGCTAGCCATGTTGCCACCCAAGTCGGGCAATGCCGTCACATTAAATAACTTTCTTTTGTATTTTATTGCGTCTCTTTCCCGATTTTCACTACGGCTAGGCAGCGAGGTGGTGAATTTACCAAATCCAAATTTCCAAACACCCGGTAAACAAGGTCACGGGTTTCTTTTTGAAGTCTGGTTTCTGAATATTAGATTCACGGAGGTTTAATTTATTCATATTTCATGCTGATTAGCCTGTTTACGGCTTCCGCTAAACAGAAGGCTGGGCCACAAAAAAAAGAAAAGGTCCCTGTGCTGCTAAGTGTTCTCGCTGTATCCGAGTGTGAGCTACTGCCTGTTAAGTAAGATTGAGTGCAGGTGCTTCAAGGGGAGATTGCTTTCAGGAAAAGGGTGTTTTGTCTACTAAATAGATCTTTAACGCGAGCCGACTGAATTTATTTCTTACATCTTCATGCATTTTTCATGCACGGCCGTCCTGGGAGCGTTTGGCCCAGCCCATAAACCCGTCCGGATTGATGCATGCAGGTCGTGTTAAAATGAGACTGATCCATGCCCAAATCACATTGGTGCAGATCTGTGTCAGCGTTTCTGTCACTCAACTCCCCGAGCAAGGCTCATTTTTTACCGCAGTCCCTTGTCGGCTTTACAGATTAAACCCAGTGTGAGTGTGAATACAGACGGTGAATAGAGATGAATGTGTTAGTTTTATACAAGCAGGTGAATAAATTACACTTGATTCATTAACAAGTGCAGAATTGGGAGTTTACCAGGTAGAATCATGGACCATTTCAACAGGTATGTCTATGGGCTACACCTATACCGTACACAACTTTTACCATATACACCTATACTGTGAGCATTCCATACACACCTGTACCATGTACACCTGTACTGTATGTACATATACTGTATCCACCTGTACCATATACACCTGTACCATATACCACTGTACTGTGTACCTATACCTTATACACCTTTACCATATATGCCTGTACCATATACACCTGTACCATATACACCTGTACCATAGACACCTGTACCATATACACCTGTACCATATACACCTGTACCATAGACACCTGTACCATATACACCTGTACTGTATACACCTATATCATATACTCCTGTACCATATACACTGGTACCATATACGCCTGTACTGTATATACCTATATCGTATACAATGGTACTGTATACACCTATATCATATACACCTGTACCGTATACTCTGGTACCATATACACCTGTTCTGTATACACCTGTACCATATACACTGCTACCATATACAACTGTACTGTATACACTTGTATTGTATACCCCGGTACTGTATACACCTGAACCATATACATCTGTACCGTATACACCAGTACTGTGTACACTTATATTGTATACACCTGTACCATGTACACCTGTACCGTATACACCTATATCGTATACACCTATATCATATACATCTGTACCATATACACCTGTACTGTATACAACTATATCCTATACACCTGTATTGTATACACCTAAATCGTATACACTTGTACCGTATACACCTGTAGTGTATCCACCTGTATCGTATACATCTGTAGCATATACACTGGTACCATATACACCTGTACTATATACACTGATACCGTATATACCTGTACCGTATACACCTATATCGTATACATCTGTACCGTATACACCTATATCGTATACACCTGTACCGTATACACTTATATCGTATACACCTGTACTGTATACAACTATATCATATACACCTGTATTGTATACACCTATATCGTATACACCTGTATCGTATACATCTGTACTGTATACACCGGGATCGTATATACCTGTAGTGTATACACCTATATCGTATACACCTGTACTGTATACACCTATATCGTATACATCTGTAGCATATACACAGGTACCGTATACACCTGTACTATATACACCGGTACCAGATATACCTGTACTGTATACACCTATATCGTATACATCTGTAGCATATACACAGGTACCGTATACACCTGTACTATATACACCGGTACCGTATATACCTGTACTGTATACACCTATATCGTATACATCTGTACCATATACCCCTGTGCTGTATACAACTATACTGTGTACACCTGTACCGTAAGCACCTGTACAGTATATAATTCTACCAAATTCACCCATACCATGTACACCTATTCTGTATACACCTGTACATTGCACTCTTACACCATATGCACCTATACCTTGTCTTTCTCTATTTTTCACCCCTTTATTGCTTAATCTTTTTCATCCATACCTCCTTTCCCCTTTTTCCACCCTCTCTTCCTTCATTCGTTCAACTGTCTCAGCAATTCACCGATAATCCACCAAACCCTTATCCTTCATTCCTCCGTGCGTCGTTTCCTCATCCTTCACTCGATTCATCCATTTCTTTACTTCACTTTCTTTACCTCTCCAGTTCTCCCACTCCTACTTTCACTCTCTCCTCCACACATCCATCCCACCCTACCTTCACTTTTCACTCTCATACCTTGACATCTTCTATCCCATCCTCCCTTCTTCCCTGCCTCCTCTCCACCTCTCTTCCTCTCCTCCTCTCCTCTCCTGCACAGATGTGACCGTGGTGCTGAATGAGTCACCTGAACCTGAAGCATTAGTGTGTTGTGTTAGGGTGCTTTGAGCTTCACAACAACAGTAATCATCAATAATCTCAGCCATAATGCTCGAACAGAACAGGACAGGAAACAGAGCAGCAGAAAGCTTTCTATTCACTATGGAAACAGGACAAGACCCTTTCTTCTTCTTCTCCTTCTAAGGCTAAATGATCTGCGTTCTCTTATTCAAACAAACTGAATATATTCAAAACACCCAGCCGTAGCACAGAAATCATTATTCCCTTTATTTCCTTTCCGGAATCTATACAATGTACCTTCTAATTTCTGCACATGTCTAATAAGCTTGTTATTTCTATAATGATGATGCTCCTCACTACAGGATATCTTTCTTTTTCTCACATTTTTACTTAAATATGCACAGAAGATGGTCTTAATAACAGGAAGTGACTCTTATGTTTTAAATTAAAACCACCTTTCGCTTTTCATGTCTGACAGATTGGCTTCATAGCTTCATAGGGTCATCATAGCAAGAGGGTCCTTGGTTTGAGTCCGGGGCTTGCATGGGTTTCCTCTGGGTACTCCGGTTTCCTCATTCAGTGCAAAGATGTGCACATTAGGCTAACTGGCTGTTTTAAATCCCCTCCATGTGTGAGTGAGAGTGTGAATGGTTGTGTGTTGGCCCTGTGATGAACTGGTGAGTGGTTCAGGGTGTACCCCGTCTTCACCCAGAGTCGGCTGAGATGGGCGCCAGCCTCCCCGCGACCCTTATTAGGAATAAGCGGTTCAGAAAATGAATGAATGAATGAATGATTTCCTTTTACTAAACATCTACTCCTCATTCTAAAAGATGCTCACTTGGACACACACACACACATACACACACACACACACACACACACACACACACTTAAGTGTCGAGTGATTCATTTGAGCTCCATGAGGATGAAGTAAATCAACACTGACTGCCATTAAGAGCCATCGCTCCTCACAGACACTCGGGCGTTTTCACCACGGCTGCGTCTCAGTGCGCTGACCCGTCACGATGTGACAGGATGTGTTAATGTCACGTCATGTCTGTTTGGGAAGTGAATAATGTCATGTAATCAAAACAAACCTAACATTTAATAGCAAAATAAAATCATGCAGTGAAACCACCATAAACGCCACGATCCGTTTGGACGGCGGCGTTTAATAACATGCAACAGCTGTTACATCCCGAAATACGGTAGCAATGGGAAGACTGTCAGATATAACATGTCCACGTGAGCGACACTTAGAGAAAGAAAAAAATATATAAACAGGGTGAAGAAATGAAAGCGGTGCAGTGGAGTTCTCCTGCATCTCCGTCAGGAAGCGTGGACTGTCGGATTCACGGACGTACAAATGTCAAGGATTTCTGCCTGACTGGCACTGAAGGACCCTCAGGGACTTGCCTGTCTTTTTCTTTTTTTCTTTGCATCTCCCTTTTTATTTTTATTTTCTATCTGAGCTCTTCTTTGTGAAATAGCAAGTCGCTTTTGTCTGGTTCTGTAAGAACGGAGCCTTGGATACACTTCATGACCTTAAAGAGCTTAAAAAGCTTTGGGTTGCTTCCAAACCACCAGCTGAACAACTTGTGCCTTAAAAACACTTTTTTTTTTTTTTTTTTTTTTTCAAGTTTTGAGATTTTGAAGATGCAAACTTTTCTACTGTACATTATTAAGCTGGAGGCAGCTTATCGGACCAGAGAAAAGCTACAGGGCTGAAGTTTTGAAAGAGTTTTGGTATATCAAAAAAAAAAAGAGAGAAAAGAAAGATTAGAATGAAGAATGCAACACACACTACAATAAACTAGAATTGTAGGTAAAATCAGTTTTAACTTTCATTTTATTTTCCCTGTGGCTTTGCAGTGTCGTCGCTACACTACTTTAAAGATGAAGATCAGACAGTAACAGACTGCTTCCAGAAGGGGGCAGCATTTTGTACATAAGTAAAAAAAAACTAAAACCAACCGTAACACTAAATACGGTTAATAGATTTAAAAGCTAAAATTAGATGCGTTACATTACAAATTGTAATCCCACACTTGCCACTGTGTGGTAAATCAGTGCAGTGCTTTTATTACATATGTCAGTCAATATGTCAGTCAATCAATCAATCAGTCAGTCACTCAGACTTGAACGGGATTATATGTATATAATATATATTATCTTATATAATGGAATTTATTTATATCATGATTGGAGATCTGCGATTGTGCAGGGTGTACTCTGCCTTCACTCCGAGTCGGCTGAGATGGGCACCAGCCTCCCTGCGACCCTAATTAGGATTAAGCAGTTCAGAAAATGAATGAAGGATTGGAGATGATTTTAAATAAACAGTACTACATACATCAAACTGCACAAGTGTACAATGATATAAAGTTCTTCCAGGACACACGGCCAGGACATTGGTTAACTTTACAGACTTCGTTTAAATTCTTCTCGCACCTGTAAGTTGGACATTAAAGCAGATGATGTTTGAAGATCAGACTGAGAGGAAACGCAGACTGAACACTGAAGTGAATTTTAAATATCAGTTTAAGGGCAAAGACGTTACGGAATATTAGAAACGGCTATAATGTAATTACCCCGAATCTTTTACAGAAGAGTGTGGGGGTAATAATTCCTTATTAACGAAGGAGAGAGAGAGAGAGAAAGAGAGAGAGAGAGAGAGAGAGAGAGAAAGAGAGCAGGAAGGAGAGAGAGAAAGAGAAAAACAGAGAGAGGAAGAGAGAGAGAGAGCAAGAAGAAGAGAGAGAGAAAGAGGGAGGAAGGGAGGGAGAGGGAGAGAGAGTGTGCACGCAAGAAGGAGAGAGAGAGAGAAAGAGATAAACAAAGAGGGGGGAGAGAGAAAGAGAGAGAGAGAGAGAAAGAGAGAGAGAGAAAGAGAGAGAGAGAGAGAGAAAGAGAGAGA
>JAQMYF010000016.1:20237291-20251580 GCA_030014195.1 Neosilurus mollespiculum
ACAGACAGAGAGAGAGAGAGAGACAGAGAGAGAGAGAGAGAGAGAGAGAGAGAGAGAGAGAGAGAAAGAAGCAAACATAACTGGTTTATTTTATAGTTTTACTCCTTTTATACATCAGTATTTTATAAATCCGTATCGGGAAAATCTCAGTTTTATCTCTGACTGTTTTAAACAACTGAAACTGGAGACTCATTCCATAAACATTACATCATCATCATCCCTTTAAAGAAAGATTTGTCATGTTAAAAGTTTCAGATTTTTATCACATTTATTTATTATTTCTTTTTGTGGGTCTTTACCCTGTGAACAAGCTGTTGCTATGGAAACAAGAGATCTGTATCAGAACAAATGCATGAATATTAATATAAACCTGCGCTACTGTCAGATCCGCTGTTACGGAAATTTAATCAACACCTTCCCACCAATCAGAATCTAGGATTCAGCAGCACACCGTATTCAGAACTTGGGAAGTCTCTGCGGACAGAGGAAACCATATGTTTGATATTTACTGTCCATATGGCTGGTTATGCTAGCAATCGGAATTAGCATTGTGTTTTACTCACCTCTGCAAAAAAAGCAGCAGATCGCCGGTGAATCGTCGTGTTAATCAGGAAACGCAGATGGAAAACCAGCTTGAGATTCAAAACTCCAAAAAAAATAAATAAATAAAAAAGACATGTACACAGTATACAAAATGGAAGCGGTAATGTATTGTATACGCAAGGAGTTCTTGATGGAAAAAATAAAAAAACTAAAACATGATCGGGTTATTTAACAGAAGCGCTCAGGCTGTAAATTAAGCAGCAGTGATGCTGAACACGGGAACGCCAGGCCAGTGTGTTTACGTCAGGTTCGGATGAAATGTAGCAACCACGTCGACACTATAAAAGATAAGGAAATGATCTGAAACAGGAACCGGAGGTCTCAAACAACCTTGTGACTCCTAAACTGTTCGGAGAGATAAATAATGACATCATCAACCTGCACAAGTGTGTCAGATACAGTCTAGCCGCCATCACACAATCGCTTGCTCACTCACCTATATTTCCTACCCGTTTAATCCTGCGGGGAAGCTGGAGCCTATCTCTGCCGACTCTTGGTGAAGGCATTGTACACCCTGAACAGCAGGCCAGGCCACTGCAGGGCCAACACACACACACCTAAGAGCTATTTGGAACAGCCAATTAGCCTAATGTGCATGTCTTTGGACTGTTGGAGGAAACTGGAGCACCCAGAGGAAGCACAGGAAGAACAAACATGCAACCTCCACCCAGAAACACCCTGGCCAAGCCTCGGGACCCGAACCCAGGACCTTCTTGCTGTGAAGCAGACCCACTAACCACTACGCCACCATGACGCCTCCAGCAAATCATAGTTTCCAGCATGAATATAGTAAAAGCTCTTAGTGTGAGGTCAGGTTTTTATTTTACATTTCAGTCATCAGTGCAGCAGCAAAATGTGATTCCTAATCCAAAAACCTCCACAGGTCTTCCGGAGGCTTCTTCCCCATGCACCTGCCCCGAAACATTGATTCTGGGCCTGTTTGGCTTCCTCCTCCCATTTATAGCCTTTCACGCTTTGTGCCTACTCTGCCTTGATTGGTCGCCTGAAAGCTAAATCCTCAGTGCACTTTAAGTCACATTGGGATGGGCGGAGATTTCACAGTGTGTGGGAGGGGCAGTGGGGGAAGGCCAGCAAATCAGAAATAACGCTATCGTGTTAAAGCACTAATACACATACATATAAAAAATTTAATTCTATTGGAATACAAGCATGGGAAACATCTGGAAGATGCTCTAGAGTCCAACCCGAAATTTTTAGAACCGCTATGTATAAACACGCCCACTCAACACCCTCAGCCCCACCCACAAACAGATCCTGGCTCCGCATCAATGCTTTCGATGTGCATCAGCACCCACGCATCGTTTATTATTTTGACAGTTAATAATTCACTGCTTTGAAAAATTATAATAAATCTGCTGCGTCCTACCCGGCAACACCTGTATTACACAACGGAAACATCAAGTGTTTAACGCCCCGCCTGCTACTGCTGCTGCAGCTCACTGTTATTCTCAAGCTTAACATAATGAAAACCTGCTACAGGAAGTGGACGGAAATCAGACATCAGTGACAAATGGAAGGAACGCCTCGGCACAGAGACGCCTTGTTATATTTCTATTAATCACGGAGCGCTCGTGATGAACAGTGTGTCGTAAATTCAGGTACGGGTTTCAAAAGAACTCGTCCATCAGTGTGTCAGTCCAGCGCCGAGACTGGTCTCCAAAGAAAGGACAGTTTACTCCCACTCGTCCCTCCGGTTTACCGAAACGTGAGCCATTGTGAAATCTGGTGGTATATTCAGTTGAAAGGAAGGACGCACGCGGGAGCCGTTGGGAGACAGTCGGACGCTCCTGTGTGTATGAATATTTACTTCTCCAACATTTCTGTAAGCAGAAAGATGGAACACAATTACAGCAAAAGAGCAGCTCTTAAAAATGCACAAGTGAGAGAAAAAAGAAAGAGAGTGCGAGAGAGGGTGAAAGCGAGAGAGTGAGGCGGACAGAAAGAGAGAGAGAGTGCGAGAGAGAGAGTGAGAGAAAGAGAAAGAGAGAGCGAGAAAGAAAGAGAGAGTGAGAGAGAGTAAGAGAAGGCAAGATAGAAAGAGGGAGAATAAGAAAGAGAGAGTGAGAGAGAAAGAAAAAGAGAGTGAGGGAGACAGACAGAGAAAGAGACAGAGTGCGAGAGAGAGAGTGAGAGACAGAAAGAGAGGGAAAGAGAGAGAGAATAAGAAAGAGAGAGCATGAGAGAGTTGAAGATAAAGAGAGAGAGAGGGTACAAGAGAGAAAGAGAGGGAGAGAGAGTTTAAGAGAGAGAGAGAGAGAGAGAGAGAGAGTTAAAGAGAGAGAGAGTGTGAGAGAGAGAGAAAGAGAAAGTGCAAGAGAGGGAGAGAGAGGAGTGTCCGGAATGGAAAAGTTATTGATGAAAACGAGGCGGTAAAGCTTTCAAAAACGGACATTTTCATTTTCAGCGCAGGATAAAAAATGGACCCAGCGCCATCCGAGTCAGCTGATGGAACCGGGCCTTCATGTCCCTCCACATGATTGAATTCCTCTTGCGGGCTTATTCTGGAGGACACCTCCGAAAGACGTGCGTTATTTCTGGCATTGATTGAAGGCACTTTTCTCCCCTCAGTGGGAGCCCGAGCCGATTCTTTAAACTCCCAGAAAAGAAAAAAAATGCCTGGGTTGCTATTCTGGAGGTGAATATAAAGAAAAATTGCTGACCCAAAGAAAGATTTACATGAGAATGAAAAGGATTACAGCGTAACAGGAAGAGCCAACACTGAAGCACGTGATCTGAATCCTATAATCAGTAATCCAGACTGAGATGCTGCTCTTACGTTACGAAGGTGCGAATGCAGGTGTCACATCAGCGTAAAGTCTCAGGTATAAAAAATCTGAGCTGGAGTGTTAATGAGTGCCACATTTATATTTTCTTGTTGTTGTTGTTGTAATGAGCTTCATTTATCAACATTTTAACAAACGTGTGTAACTAAATTTAAATCTCTCCCACATAATGGTGCGTCATTTGCATATCAGTGGCGGCACGCTAGCGTAGTGGTTAGCACGTCCACCTCAAAGCAAGAAGGTCCTGGGTTCGATTCCCGGTTCGGCGAGGGCGTTTCTGTGTGAAGTTTGCATGTTCTCCTGATGCTTGCATGGGTTTCTTCCAGGAACTCCGGTTTCCTCCAACACTCCAAAGACATGCACTTTAGGCTAATTGGCTGTTCCAAATTGCCCTTAGGTGTGACTGTTCACGGGGTACTGAGTACCAAATTGCCCTTAGGTGTGACTGTTCACGGGGTACTGAGTACCAGATTGCCCTTAGGTGTGACTGTACACGGTTCGGCTGAACCTAGATGGATCATGCGGTTCAGCAAAAACATGAATATTTTAATACATATTTGCATATGGTAATACATTATTACGAGGCAAGAAATAACTATACATATTCATGACACTCATTTAGCCACACCCACAAAAATCCATAAAAACCTTAAGCTCACTAAGAGCTGAAAAGACAATAGGGAAAGAGCACCTCCTATGGATGGCATGTGCTAATTGGTCCATCACTTATCTGTCAGGGTCATGAGGAAGCTGGAGCCAATCCCAACAGATTTCAGGGGAGAGGAACAGCCATTCAAACCCAAGGTGCATTTCAACACCCTTATTAATCATAATCTCACTTCTCGACTGAACCGGAAGTTCTTCTGGTTCGCTGTCATTGCTCTCCGTCCTTCCTTTCTTATTTCTGTACCAAGGCGTGATTGAGAGTATACGAGAGCAGCCGTCCTGGAAGAGCTGCACACCAGCGTATAAATAACCCGCCGCCTTCAGCCGATTTTACGCAGTAGGTCCAGCTGTGCAGCCGTCATCAGCAGCAGATGTTGCTCCATGTGACGCTTCAGAGGAAACAACATCTCATTTCTCTCAAAACGCATTCGCTCGTTTCCATGCTCCTCGCACCGTTTCCTTGCATCTGTCCGTTTCCTTGGTGGGCTAAGACACAGGGATGTAAGTAAAGGAAATGATGATTTGTTTTAAGGGTCTTCCAGACGCACACTCACACTGAAACCTTAGGACAGTTTTAAGTCACCAAGGGTCGAAAGAAGCACCCCTTTGGACTGCAGAAGGAAACTGGAGCACCCTGAGGGAACCTATGCAAGCACGGGTAGAACATACAAATGCCACACAGAAAGACTCCTGGCTCTGAGCCCCTCATGAGCGCCGGATCGTTCCTCCTGCAAACATTTTATGCAACAAGTCCTTTATTAAAGCGTATTAAGAGCAATCGTTCCTTCACAATGTGTTCTGATTAATCGGATTCTCTCTGGAAATTTGTTTTTATCTTTACAAAAGCTTCACCTCCAGCAACAAAAGTCTGTTTCTCATTTCAGCCTTGTTTCATGCCGAGTGGTTTCGCCCACGCGATACGAGCCTTACAATCGTAGAGCCTGATCGTTACTGCCAAGGAGCTTGGGAACAACAACAAAATAATAAATGGCTGAACAATAACAGAGAAGAGGACACACAGAGAGAGAGAGAGAGAGAGAGAGAGAGAGAGAGGAATTAAGTAAACCCTGTGTTTTTATTTTTTTATTTTATTTTTTTTAACGGAGCAGTGTGCATGCAGTGTGTGCAGTGGTGAAATCTCTTCGTGATGTCTTTATCAGCAGGGAGCACGCTCGGTTCCAACGCAGCTGGAGGAGCCAGAGATGACGTGCATGAAGAACCCTGGGTGTTTCAGAACCCCCTCTCGACACCTCTCGTTATCGGAATGACTCGCATACCAGGGCCGGGGAGAACGCCAAGGGGTAGCAAAGCAGCACAGAGTGCAATTACAGAATGTCTCAAAAGCACACTCCTCAAACTGACGAACAACGCAGCGGCGCCATGGAGCCGTGATTCAAATTCTGCATCTGCTAAAACTTGGCAAACAATCCTGGAGAAAATGACGAATCCGGTGTCATGCTTATCATGTATTCCGGGTCCTGAAATCCTTTGCGCAGAGAATGAATGCACTCAGGGTGGATTCTTTCAACCAACTTTTGTTTCATAACTTTTTTTTTTTTTTTTTTTGGTGCAGCCCTGCTTTGTCCTGTGTTCATGCCTGCTGCCCCCTGCTGGCGAGCTCTGAGCAATCAGAGCAGTCATGGTCTTCTATCATATTATCTGCACATCAAGGCTCCATCTGGACAAGTACAGCTCGCCGGTTTGTTTACATTTGGTACCTGAACAAGCCGGCTGTTCTAAAAAGATGTTTTTTTTTTTCTTTTTGTCCTTTTTTAAATTTTATTTAAAGATGATCTAGGTGGCGTGGTGATTAGCACATTTGCCTCATAGCAACAAGGTCCTGGAGCATGTACAGTAGGCTAATTGGCTGTTCCAAATCGCCCCTAGGTGTGAGTGTGAGTGTGAATGGCTGTATGTGTATTGGCCCTGCAATGGCCTGACGAGATGGTCAGGGTGTTCCCGGCCCTCTCCCACAGCCTCCCCGCAACCCTAATTAGGATTAAGCGGGCTCGCAAATCCATTGCCAACACACACGACCAATTATACTCACACTCACACATAGGAGCAATTCGGAACAGCCAATTAGCCTACTGTGCATGGCTTTGGACTGTTGGAGGAAACCAGAGTACCCAGAGGAAGCCCACACAAGCACAGGGAGGACATACAAACTCCATAGAGAAACGCCCTCGCCCTCGCCCCACCCGGGACTCGAATCCAAGACTTTCTTGTTATGAGGAGGATGTGCTAGCTCTGTCAAAAGGGAACTGCTAAGGGCGTGTGTGTGTGTGTGTGTGTGTGTGTGTGCACATCATAACCTGGTATATATCAACAGATCGCACAGCCATTCCCTCGGACTGTTTTAAAATCACACTGATGCTCCGGTAAAGTAAATGATGTGAGGTGGTGTGTCCAACAATTACTAATGGCTTCAATATGGCACACCGACGAGTCACGATCTGCCGTTTCACTCAGGTGACAATGATGACGCCTCCTGCTCCAAGTATGAAACTTATACGACATAACTAGGACCAAGTCTTCAGATTTTTGGACAAGGACTACCCTCGGGTCTCTCTCAGGAGATCACCCGGGGTCTAGCAGGAAGCAATGTGCCTCAGAGGGCCTGGGTTGGAGTTTACAGACAGCACCATGGCACTCCACCGCCTGCAAACAGGAACAACGCGTACACGGTGGAAACAATACAACTGATGGTTCTGTTTGCGTGACGGATGCGGTACGGAGCGCGGGATGAAAGAAACTGATATGTCTGGAAGAAAATGAAAGCAGATGAGACGCAGTAGATGTATTGTATTGTCTGGTTAATTACACTGCTCTGGCAAAGGGAATAAATAAAGATGCTGGGGAAGGATCTGAATGTCAGTAATTTGTGCTGAAGATGTTCCCGGTGTTGGAGAGTTCGGCCAATAGAATCTGTTTGGCTGGAAAACGAATGGCGGTAAAGGCAGTTAACCGTCTCTAATGCTGTGGTTTTTTAGTAATTAATGCTTTTGTTTTTGTAATTACATACAAGAGAAAAGCTGTGGAGCATAAAATATGACATGAGAGAGAGAGAGAGTGAGAGAGAGAGAGAGAGAGAGAGAGAGAGAGAGAGAGAGAGAGAGAGAGCGAGTCAGAGAAAAAGAGAGGGAGAGAGAGTGTGTGAGAGAGAGAAAGAGGGAGAGAGAGAAATGATGAAAGAGGCAGAGATTAAAAGTGGGGGGAAGCAAAAGAGAGAGGGAGAGAGATGGAATGCAAGAGAGAGTGAGTGAGAGAGAGAGAGAGAGAGAGAGAGAGAGAGAGAGAGAGAGAGAACGAGATAATAGAGAAATAAAAAATAGAGAAATGGGAAATAGAGAGGAGAGAAATGGAGAGAGAGAGAAAGAAAGTGAGAGAAAGAAAGAACGAGAGAGAGAGAGAGAGAGAGAGAGAGAGAGTCCACGAGAGAGACAGAGACACGGAACAGAATTAATATACATCACGTAACTTTAAACACTCGGAATTAAATCCGCAGAGGAATTCGAGGATGTTCTGTGTGCACTAACAACATCCTTAATGAGGAGGAGTATTAACGTCCTCGTGAAACGTCTTGCGTGCTGCAATTTGATTCCCAGAGTTGATGTATTTCCTTCCAGGAGGTCAGAGTGACGCTGAGCAGAATTAATTTAATTTGAATCTGGTCAGAATTAATTTAAAGCAAAACAAAATGATCAGATAACCGTGACCTCCACCTCAGAGCTAATCTAAACAAACTCCAGGTTCATTAAGTGAACTGTGACGAGATTCTTTCCAAGCTGTGAACGAGTTCTAACGTATCACATGTCTGCTTTACCCTGGACAGGATTTGAGCCACTACTTAATGCCATGTTCGCGGTTAGCCCTTTCACCTCAGAGCAAGAAGGTCCTGGGTTCGAGTCCTGGTCTCGGCGGGGCGCTTCTGTGAGTTTGCATGCTCTTTCTGTGCTTGCATTGGTTTCCTCTGTGCTCACCGGTTTCCTCCAACAGCCAAAGGCACACCTTCATTCATTCATTAATTAATTCGCTGAACCGCTTAACTCCATTAGCGTCGCATGGGGGCAACACTCGCATACAACCACTAACACTCACACCCAAGCTAATTAGCCTCATGTGCATGTCTTTGGACTGTCAGAGGAAACTGGAGAACCAGGAAGAAACCCACGCCAGCATGTGAAAAAGGGAGAACTCCACACAGAAACGCCATCGCCGTGTCAGGGACCCGAACTGGGGGCCTTTTTGCTGTGAGGCCGACGTGCTAACCATTACTCCACGTCCTTGGGGCGGGACAGTGGCATAGTGGCGTAGTGCTAACATAAAAAACACACCCTCAGTAGCAACATAGCATAACGTAACATAACATAACGTCCATAACGCGGAAGGGCTGGAACAAATAACTCTAATACGCCAAGTTTGATTTCTGGAGAAGTTTAAAGAAGTGCTAGTACACACAGACAGCGTAACTCTTTTAGCCTGTATGTAGCATTCTGCTCATGTAGCCGAAGCTGAGTACCGTCTGAAGTACCACAGCATGGTTCTGTAATTACTTCCATTTTAAGCTTTTGGATAAAAAAAAAATGGAATAAAAGTTACTTTAATCTTCATCTTTCATTCTTTATCACCGAAAAGCTAAGATCTGAACTTTCCCGATGCTGCGTCATGCCTGAGCGCTGACGCTCTCTCCAGGTGATCCGCTGGCGTCTGGCTGAAGCTCAGGGATCAATTAAACCCTTCGTACTGCAGACCTGATAGGATGAGCGTTCCATTTCAATTACAGACATTATTATTATTTATTATTGTATTCGCCCCGTTCAGCTTCACGGCGCTGCTATCTGTCACAGGCAAGGCTAAAACAATCAATAGCATTCAGCAGCACACACACACACACACACACACACACACACTGTTATATTTCAACATCCAAATAATGGTGACTGCTGGAATACAGAGAGCGAAGCAAATTAAATAATCACAAGCTAGCATCGGGAAAATGTCTGTTCTGTAAAAACATGCAGAGGTTCTGAGTTACGACCCGAATAAAAATGCCGATTTGTTAACACGGTTCGTGGGAATGTCAGAGGTTATACAGGGCAACTTAGCATGGCTGGTTCCCGTTTAAAGTCCAGATGAAATTGGAGAACCCAAGTGAACTCATGTGTGTACAGCTGGAACCTACAACAGTAAACTGGGCTCAGGAAAGGAGATCCACATGATACTCTCTCTCTCTCTCTCACTCACTCACTCATTTGCCGTGCTGCTGAATCCTAATTCAGCCGTGGGGAGGTTGGAGCCCATCTCAGCCAACACTTGGCGAAGGCGGGGTACACCCAGAACAGCTCAATGGACCATCACAGGGCCAACACACACACAACCATTCACACTCACATTCACACCTAGGGGCAATTTAGAACAACTGATTAGCCTAATGTGCATGTTATTGGACTGTCGGAGGAAACCACAGTGCCCAGAGGAAACCCATGCAAGTACAGAAAGAGCATGCAAACTCAAGACACAAGGATACCCAAGGGCCGGGATTCAAACCCATGACCTTCTTGCTGTGAGGCGGACATGCTAACGGCTATGCTGCGGTGCCATCTCGATCCATGTGATACGAATCCTTTCCCATCTTTTCACTGAACAGCAGTAACATTAAACATACGGGAATCTCAGGATGGTGGATGTTATCTACCTCACAAGCTCTGGATAATTTTTATTTTTGATTTTGATATACTATATTAATCCCGGGGGCGGCACAGTGGCGCAGTGGTTAGCACGTCCACCGCACAGCAAGAAGGTCCTGGGTTTGATTCCCAGGCTCGAGGTGTTTCTGTGTGGAGTTTGCATGTTCTCCCCGTGCCTGCTTGGGTTTCCTCTGGGTACTCTGGTTTCCTCTCACAGTCCAAAAACATGCAAAGTAGGCTAACTGGCTGTTCCTAATCGCCCTTAGGTGTAGGTGTGAATGGTTGTGTGTGTTGGCTCTGCGATGACCTGGTGAGCTGTCCAGGGTATACCTCGCCCAAAGTCAGCTGAGATGGGCGCCAGCCTCCCCGCCTACACATTTTTCCTACTGGTTTGGGAATCAAACCCCTTTATGCATCCATAATGCTTAAATCAATACGACAGACAAAAACTCATGGTTTGTGACACTCACTGACTCTAAAAAATGAAAAAAGTAAGACACATGATTTCGATTGGCGCATTATTCGCTCAGGATAATGCATAATTATTGCACTCAGCCGAGAGGGTTTCAGAACACCTTCCGAGGGCGAATAATTCTCTGGATCATACAAAACTCAAAATCTGTCATTACTTTTACACGTCCACAATCACAGTACTTTGTTGCTAGCTACTTAGCATCGGAAAGCTCTATGATGTTAGCACGCCATCCAGCTAGTTAGTTCCCGATTCCGATGTTTTAATCCGCTGATTCAAAAAGGCTCTTATTCTAAAAGCCGACTGTTGCAGACCTGAACTGAATGTGTAATTATAGAGTGACTTTCAGGTTTCACTACAGCAGGAGAAGAGCAGCCTGCATCCTCTTTACCTCATCCGAGCTGTGTTCTTAATTACCCTCCTCCATTCATCATTTATTTACCAGGATGGACCTGTTTAACCTCCACACCTTTCAGCAGAGACCAATTTAAAACGACTTCGGGTTTAACAGAGAACCAGACAGACAGGAACTGAACTTCAGCTGCCGAGTGAATATATTTCTGAATTTCAGTTTTATCCTGCAGCCACGAATATTTAATTCAAACTGTTAATATTCACCCCATGTTTAGATTATTTATATAACCGATATGGTCCAGAATTAAAATCAGAGCGAACTTTTCCAGAATGCATTCGTGCAATCAGATGTCTGATATGATGAGTGTCATGATGGAGATTGGAGACAGGATGCAGATGCCAAATAAGGAATTTTTGGGGGGACTGGCAACACAAGGAACGGGAAGTAAAGCAGCCGTCACACCTTTCAGGATCGCGCTTTCGATCCTTTCGTCTCCATTCGCATCTCTTTCTTATCCATGTCGGGCGAGGTCTGTTCAGTCTCGTGGAAAGTTTAGCGTATGCACTCGCAACTTGGAAATGGACTCCACCAGGCAAAGGCGTCCTCTGGTTGTACGGTTGTTGTGCATTTTGTTCGAAACTCGTGCGTTCCTCATCCTGTGCTTGTCAGTTTGCATCCATTGATGTCTGGTGGACCTGACTTGTGGCAGTAGGAGAACCGGAGGTGTGGCGGACACAGACCGCATGCTCAGTGGACGATTATGGACAAGCAAATTATGAATAACAGATGTGACCTAGAGTAGCCCAGACCAATACTAGGCTTCAAAAGAGAGGAGCCAGGGTTGCACCCTGGATCTTTACCACTAGATGCTGCTGGATATCATTCATCCATTCATTCATTTTTTGAACGATTCATTCATCGTTTATTTTCTAAGCCGCTTAATCCTAATTAGGGTCGCAGGGAAGCTGGTGCCCATCTCAGCCAACTCTGGGCGAAGGCAGGGTACACCCTGGACACCTCGCCAGTCCATTGCAGGGCCAAGACACATACAGCCATACTCACTCACACTCATGCCTAGGGGCGAGTTGGAACCGCCAGTCAGTTTACTGTGCATGTTTCTGGACTGTGGGAGGAAACTGGAGCACCCTGAGGAGACCCTCGCAAGCACGGGTTGAACATGCAAACTCCACACAGAAACGCCCTTGCTGAGCCCGGAAATCGAACCCATCGAACCCTTCTTGCTGTGAGGCAAACATGCTAACCACTGCACCACCGTAACACCCCCCAAAAACCCCACCTTTAAGTTCGGCCTTTCAGATCTAATCATTTCCTCATACAGTCTTTGTTCAGGAAGATTCTCTTAATCTCCAGAATTAAGCTGGTTTTAATATTTATATCATCATCTCCACCCTTCTGATATTCAACACTTCATTTATAATCTTAAAATCTCTTTCCT
The DNA here is from genome assembly GCA_030014195.1 of Neosilurus mollespiculum. Classification (NCBI taxonomy): domain Eukaryota; kingdom Metazoa; phylum Chordata; class Actinopteri; order Siluriformes; family Plotosidae; genus Neosilurus; species Neosilurus mollespiculum. The sequence continues at coordinate 20,249,338 of JAQMYF010000016.1, forward strand.
GATTCATTTTTTTATCCCCATCCTGATACCCATCTTCTAGAAATCCTTCCCAGTCCGTGCCCTTCCTATTTCTATTCATGTTTGAATTTGAGTAAACATCATCCATTCATTCCGATTAATAGTTTACTCTTCGTTTACGTCTCTACGTAGTTTTTCTTATTTTAACCTCTAGTCTTTCATCTCATCCTGATTTCATTCTCAGCACAAATCTGTACTTAAAGCAGGACTCGTTCCTGAAGCAACGTCTTTCCGAGCTGCGTTTGATCCGACGCCATCCTGCTGTGCGTGTTATATATATCCTCTAAACCTCAGAGTTTGTACAACTTGCTTCTTAATCTCACTCATTCTGTAAAGTGTTTCTTCATCTCGCACGGTGGTGTATTGGTTAACAGGTCCCGGGTTCGAGTCCCGGGTTCGAGTCCCGGGTACGGCAAGGGCGTTCCTGTGTGGAGTTTGCATGTTCTCCTTGTGCTTACATGGGTTCCCTCTGGGCATTCTGGTTTCCTCCTACAGTCCAAAGACATGCACATTAGGCTAATTGGCTGTTCCAAATCACCCCTAGGTGTGAGTGGGAATGTTTGTGTGTGTTAGCCTTCGATGGTCTGGCGAGCTGTTCAGGGTGTACCCCACCCTCGCCCAGAGTCGGCTGAGATGGTCGCCAGCCTCCCCTCGACCATAATTAGGATTAAGCAGCTGATGAATGAATGAAGTAAACAATCCTGACCACACCTGTGCACAGATTTTTACCAAACTTGGTGGGAACACGATCCAGCCTGGGACATAGAGATAACCTGATTTTGGAAAGTTAAGGTCAAAGCAAGGGCTTAAAGTTTGGGAGATAGAGCACTTGATAGCCACGCCATGACTATGGAACTTCTAATTGGAAACCTAATATGGACTTTTAAATGAGACAGTGACCTTTGACCTTGAAAGGCCTTAAAGGGACAAGCCCCAGCCTTCGTTTTAAACCTTTAAATAGTCTTTCCTTTAAGGAATTGGCTTCATTTTACATTAATGGCATTTGGCAGTCGTGTTGCTGAAGGGCACAACAGCTGCTGCTTGGTGGTATTGGGGCTTGAACCCCTGATCTTCTGATCAGTAACCTAGAGCATTAACTACTTAGCCTTCACTGCCTGTCATAGGGCCCTTGGTTATATCATCCGTACACCTCCCGTTTTTGTGCTAAAATCAAAATATCACGTATCCTTAAAACTTTCACCAATTAGAAGTATTTAGATTTTTTCTCCTCCACTCACACATCTGGATTTCTCAATAAAGAGCTTTCCATCTGGACCTCTGTAAGCGTTTATTTTTAAACAAATATGTGGATTTCTCTGACCTTGTTCATGTACGTACCTGATGCCGGTTAGTCATTGTCTCTGAGTCACGATTCGAGTGGAGCACCTGGTTACATTTGATATTTCAGCTTATCGGCTTGGTGCGGTCCACCGCCGCCATGGATGGTGTGGAGGTTCATTCTGCTCCGAGTGATTGGAACTCTCCACAGTTGGTGTCACCTCTTTGCCAAACGGCTCTGCCCCAGCGTATCAGTGCTCGCTCACCTTTAAGCTTTATACAGCTCGGAGGCTCTGCAGATTAGCGCTGCGGTTGTGCAGCAGTGGAAATCTAGGAGATTTGGAGCAGCGCATTGCTGATATCAGCAATGATATGAATCGTATACACTCAAGATGGAGTTTTATGTCTATTTTTTTTTGCTGTACTCTGTCGTCTTTGAAATATTTATATGGTTCAATTATATAAGACAAGATTTACATGATACTTTTGGATTCATGAATGAATTGGTACACAATCACTGATAAACCAGCACTGAATTAAAAGCACTGATTCACAGGTACTGATTCAAAGGTGTTGATTAATAAGCAATGGTTCGCAGATAATCATGGGTGCTGATTGAAAAACGGTAGTTCACAAGTAATTCACAGCAAGCACTGACTCATGAGTCCTGATTCACAACAACTGATTCCAGAGCACTGATTCAAAGGCACTGATTTACAAGCACTGATTCATGAATGCTGATTAACAGGCATTGATTCATGGGCACAGATTCACAAGCACTGATTCATGGGTGCTGATTGAGAAACACTAATTCACAATTAGACTTCACAAGTAATTAGTAGCAAGCACTGATTTATTAGTGTTGATTTACAGCAACTGATTCCAGAACACTGATTCATGGGTGCTGATTCACAGGCACTGATTCACAAGTGCTGATTCACAAGTGC
>JAQMYF010000016.1:20251680-20262562 GCA_030014195.1 Neosilurus mollespiculum
TGATCCATGAGTGCTGATTCACAGGCATTGATTCATGGGAGCTGATTCCCAAGCACTGATTCACAGGCACTGATTCACAAGTGCTGATCCATGAGTGCTGATTCACAGGCATTGATTCATGGGAGCTGATTCCCAAGCACTGATTCACAGGCACTGATTCATGGGTGTTGATTCACAGGCACTAATTCATGGGTCCAGATTCACAGCCACTGATTCACAAGTACTGATTCACAGTGTTTGATTCATGGGTGTTGATGATTTACAACCACTGATTCAGAGCCACTGATTCACAAGTGCTGATTCATGGGTGTTGATTCACAAACACTGATTCCCTCTGGTCCTTTAATTTCACACACACTATGGTGGCCATAGGATCTCGTCTCTGCTTTTTGCAGATGATGTTGTCCTCTTGGTTTCATCAAGCCGAGACCTCCAGCTCTCATTGGAGCATTTTGCAACTGAGTGTGAAGTGGCTGGGATGAGAATCAGCACCTCTAAGTCCAAGGCCATGGTTCTCAGCCGGAAAAGGGTGGAATGCACCCTCCGGGTCTGGAACGAAGTCCTGCCCCAAGTCCTGAGCCAAAGGCAAAGCTCTCAATTTACCAGTTGACCTACGATCCAACCCTCATCTATGGTCATGAGCTTTGGGTAGTGACCGAAAGAACAGGACCGCGGATACAGGAGGTGAAATGAGCTTCCTTCGCAGGGTGGTGGAGCTCTCCCTTAAAGATAGGGTGAGAAGCTTAGCCATCCCAATGTCCAATGTCCCCATGGAAGAGCTAAAGGAAGTGGCTGGGGAGAGGGACAACTGGACCTCACTGCTTAGGCTGCTGCCCACGCGACCCGACCCCGGATTAAGAAGAAGAAGAAGATGATGATGATATATATATATATGCTAAAGTTTTAAAATATCTTCCCTCTTTATGTGTTGTAAGTATATTGATGGCACATTGCAGTATTTGGTATATTATGATATCAGTAAAGCATTGCACTGTCACTTCATATTGCAAACAGATGGAGAAGTACCAATTTGTTCAAAGAGATTAAATATACATAATTCACAGTGTTTTGACAGATTTCTAGCAGGAGCTAATATTATTCTTTAGAAAAGGATCATCATTTAAAACCATATATTTTATTTTCTTTCAGTCTAACGTGTCCGCCCTTGAATCGGGCATCTCTCTCAGATTGAAGTGCTAAACTTTGTCTTGTCACATCTCTCCGCCACAGTCTATTGGCCCAATGCAGCATTTACTCTTTATTTATTTATTTATTTCCTGGGAAGTCCTTGAGTGTGCTTGTTTGCCTGCTACTGAAACACATTTACGGTCAGACTTTGCCTCTGTTGCCATGGTTACACCGGCAGGCAGCCTCCTTGTGATCGGTGCGACAAAAAACGCATCTGTTTTGTGTAGAGCAGCCTGTAAGAAATGAGGAGATTTTCAGAGCTACGATGCTCGTTGCGTACACTTTAGAGACTAATCAGAAGGAGGAAATTAAATTACTCAAGCCGGGTTGTGCGTCTGAGTGATTAATTCTTACTCCAAAGTGCAGAACTATAGAAAGCCTCCAACAAGTCATGTTTATTCAGTTACAGAGATGTCTTTCTATTAATCTTATAATAATAATAATAATAATAATAATAATAATAATAATAATAATAATAATAATAATAATAATATGATGATGATGATCATTGTATGGATTAAAATTACAAATCAGGTTTTATTATGCAACTGTCAGTTGACCTGACACTGAAATTCAGATTTTTTTTTTGTGGGTTTCTTCAGGGTACTTCGGTTTCCTCCCACAGTCCAGAAACATGCATAGTAGGCTGACTGGCTGTTTCAAATTGCCCCTAGGTGTGAGAGTGAGTGTTAATGGTTTTATATGTCTCGGCCCTGCAATGGACAGGGAGCTGTCCATTGGCTGAGATGGCCATCAGCCTCCCCGCAAGCCTAATTAGGATTAAGAGACTTAGAAAATGAATGAATAAAAAAAAATCAAAAATACATATACATATATACTGTCTAACAAGTACTGATGCAGAGGCACTAATTCACCAACCATGATTCATAAGAACTGATTCATAATCGCTGATTCACAACCCTTGATTTACTGATTATGATTCATAGTGACTGATTCACAATCAACGATTCACAAGAACTTATTCACAGACACTGATTCACTGACCATGCTTCAATAGAACTGATTCACTGTCCATGATTCACAATTATTGATTCATAATCAGTAAGTCTCAAGAACTGATTCACTGTCTGTGATTCACAGTCACTGTTCCACAAGCACAGAGGCCACGCCTTTTTTAAATTGATTGACAAGAAGGAGAAAATGTAATTAACCCAGTGTGTTCAGAAAATAAGATTCATTACATTACTTTTTAATTTAATTTTAAATTACTATGATTTTAAGTTTTTTTAAATAAAAGAATTAAATTAATAACACATACCTTTTTTCTCAACTTTTCCCCAAAGCATGATTTAAACAAATGAATAAATAAATAGATAGAGAGATAGATAAATAAATAATTAGACCTGTGGAGGGAGCCAAAATAATCACAATGTTTACTGTGAATTTTTTGTGACCCCCTGTGGTTTTTTTTAATCTCTTATAAAGTCTCCTGATCTTCCTGATGGTGTTTATCCGATAGTACACAGACGGCAGAGCCGCTGTTTCCATCATTTTACGTCTGAGAGAATTGGTCACCTGTCAGGAATATAAAGAATGTCTGAGGTTATGTTGCGTGTTTTGAAATAAGATAAGTAAATTACGCAGCGCTTTGCAGCTCTTGCATGCTCTATCGATCTGCAGCAGTGGTGAGATGGCGATGTCGTTATTCACATGATGAGGTTATTCTGTCAGATCTAATGAGAAGCCAGAAATGTCATTAAAATAGATCAGAGCAATCTGTTTACTGTGACATCATGAAAAATGCTTTCAGTTTGTTGGGAAAACAAATGAGACCGAAGATTTTCAGCCAATTTTTAAATTAACCCTCAACTGTAAGCGATGACAGAAGAGGATAATGAAATGAACAGAGAAGGAAGAAATAATAATAATAATAATAATAATAATTATAATAATCATCATCATCATCATCATCATCACTATCATCATCACCATCATCATCATCATAACCATAATACTAATCATAATCATAATAATCATCACTTGCACACAAATTGTCTATTTATTTTTTATTTTTTTTATTTTTAATATTTATTGATTGATTGATTGATTGATTGATTGATTGATTGATCGAATTATTGATTTATTGATGAATAAGCATTATATAGGTAATAAAGTACACCCCACCCTATCATGCTTTTAACAGAAATGATCAAAGCAAACCGTGAAAGCTGTTAATGGTGGATATGATAGAAATGAGTCAGGACAGGTGGTGTTAATGTTGTGGCTGATGGGTGTGGATTTTATAATATCTGGATACACAGCTTCTACTAATATAATAAAAATAACTGAATCAATTTATATTTAATTTGAACAAATAACCATCTCATTAACTGTGAGAATGAATTCTGGTGGTTTAATACTCGTGAACAGTTTCTAGGAGAGAGAGAGAGAGAGAGAGAGAGAGAGAGAGAAGAACTATCCAGATTAACTGGACTGTAAGTTCTTTCTGTGCAGTTCCTAAATACAGCATTTATTCTAATTAAGACAAATGCATTTAACCATGCTTATCCTATTTAAACGAGTGCCATCCAGATGTTACAGCTGCACAGCTGGCCTAGCACATCTAACCCGACACAGGCGTTTTGCCCAACAGGCCTCTGGAAGATGAAATTCAACCGGTTCATTATGTTTAGCGATGTGGAACAGACGGCCGCGCCGCCTGCGCGCTGAATAGCGATTTGCATTCGGACTGAATGTGTTCATGTTTCCAGAAAATGTCCATCAGCTTTTCTATCATTCTTTTATATAAATCGCAAGCACGTTTTTATTCATTATTTTAATCTGGAAGAGTAATTAGGGTGAGGTAAGGTCCGACCCCGTCACCTCTGGCGCCGTTAGTGATCTGTTAGTGATCTGTTAGCACTCTGAACGTGATGTTTTTATTTAAACGTAGTGTACAGACCCTAGCAATCATGTATTTATACGTGTGTGATTATTAAATGTAAAATGTTTTACGCTATAATGGGAAATGGGCGCTAAAAGCCGATTAAAATCCTAAAGAGGTCAAAGGAAAGACGCTGAACAAGAATCCGACGTCCGTTATTATGATTGATGGTCTCTCGAGGCGTATAAAAGCAAATATGAGCGCACACTGAGCATTTCAACATGACAAATCTCAGCTCGCTCACACTAGTCTCTTTAAGCTAATCTGTCAATGATGCTAAAGCTGGATGAAGGAAATCCAGCCTGTGAGGAAATATGGCCGTGTGCCACTGTAATGGCATCTGGGTGCAGATTAGACCGTCATCTATTCCTGACAGCCTGCGGGATGTTAGCAGGTGCCAAACACAAATAAACCCAGAGCTAAACTTAACGCCAAGTTCCTCACCTTCCACAGGAATCATTTATCATTGACGAGAAAGGGTACCGAGGCGGCAAGGTGGCGCAGTAGTTAGTGCCGCCGCCTCACAGCTCCAGGTTTGATCCTGAGCTTCGATTAACTGCCTCTGTGGGGCTTTTTACGTCATCACAATATCAGTGTGGGTTTATTCAGGGTCTCTGGCTTTCGTTCCTCCTCCTAAATAAACACGGTGGTGCATGTAGGAGCGGAGTGGTTAGCATGTCCGCCTCACCGCAGGAAGGTCCTGGGTTTGAGTTCCGGGCTCGGCGAGGTCCAGAAACATGTACATTACCTTAAATGTTCTGAATCGCCCTTAGGTGTGAGTGTAAATGGTTGTGTGTGTTGCTCTATTTAGCGTGTGCCCTGCCTTCCCCCAAAGTCGGCTGAGATAGGCTCCACCCCCCATGACCATAGTAGGATTAGGTAGTTTAGCAATAGGATGAATGAATAAATGATATGTGAAGCAGATAGTTAATTGCCTCAGGTCTAAATGTGTTGAGTGTTTATTTCTGACCTGCATTCAGCTTTGTGAGGACGGTGAAGAAGCTGGCATCCTAAATTATCTCTAAAAGCAAGTATAAAGCAAGAGCTAGAGGAAGAAAGGTCTTTTTTTAAGAGAGAGAGCGAGAGAGAGAGAGAGAGAGAGAGAGATCTGTGTGGGTGAATCAAACGCGTGATTCCAGCCAGCATGTCTGGAGACTCATCAAAGTGAAGCAAGAGGGATGAAGAACCTGAGCTCTTTTTAAACCCTGCCAGTTCAGTCGGACAAACCGAAGTCCCACTTCACACAAGAGCCCGTGTAATGAACTCGGATCGGGGAGTGTTCGTCGAGCTCGCTTGGAGTGCTGAACTTTTACAGAAAGTTTATTTCAGACTTCAGTCATGACTTCCCAACAGTCATGACTGTAGAAGATGTTAATCATTAATTAATTCATTTATTTCTTTATTTACCAAACCGTTTAATCCTACTAGGGTAGAGGGGAGGCTGGAACCTATCTCAGCCGTCTCTGGGCAAGGATGGGGTGCAGCCTGAACAGCTCGCCAGTCCATCGCAGCACCAACACATGTACATTCATTCACAATTAGTCGATTAGCCTAATGTACATGTCTTTGGACTGCGGAATGGAACCGGAGTACCCGGAGTAAATCCATGCAAGCACCGGGAGAACATACAAGCTCAACAACCTGAAACTTGAACCCAGGACCTTCTGAGGCAGACATGCTAACTGCTACACCACCATGCCTCCTCGATAATAATCTCAACACTAAAAGAACCTTCACGCTAACAAGTGATCAAACAGCTGGCGATGTTTGGGGTGTTTTTTGCCCTCCATGCCTGACACGGAGCATGTAGCCTCTGCTTCCCTGCGACTCTGACAGACAAGTTCTCTGAATAATGAATAGATGAATGAATGAATGAATGAACAAATGAATAATAAATAATGCAGGAGATATTGGAGAATCATATCCTATTCATATCATATGTCTTTGGAGGTGGATTTGTAGAACTTTCCAGAAAGAACAAAGTTGGTTGTATGGCGTGTGCATGCAGTTCCATAAATAATGCGGTCCGGAGCCCTTTGACGCCTGGAATGTAAAGAAAATCGTTTGATCTGATTTCTTGCCGCAGTGTGGAGTGACCTCAGTCAGAAAGTTACAGGAGGGAACTTCAGGAGAACCCACGCACACTGAATTTCCGGAGTGGAAACTGGAAAGTCACGTTTGGTGCTTGGTGTGATGAGAGAAGTTGGAATTGTTGTTTGAAGCTGCATTAAAAATCATACTGGTGTGTTTTATAAGTGAGTGGATTTGTATGGAGCGAAGAACGAAGCTGGAGGATCACTGAGTAGCGGAAACTGATACCATTTCAGAATTAGCAACACTGAGGATAAAATAATGGGGAAACAAATCGAATTAAGGACTGTACCATTTGTTTTAAGGGGGTTTATAATTGATTTATTGAACTGTCCTTTGTCGTGTACAGTAAGGATGCACGGATATCGACACCGGTTTCAGGAATCAGTCAGAGCCTAACGATCTGGAGCTATTTCATGATTAATGATAATGATCCAAGCAGATACAGATGGTATGGTCTATGGAAACTCTAAGTAAGCAACTACACTAGAAGAAACTGATTAAACATCTGAAACGATTTATACCTAGCATGTTAAACATTACACTTAGCAAAGTTATGCTAGCTACCCGACTAACAGTTCTTACAGCTCTTACAGCTCTTCTTTATTGTTTTTTTTTTATTATTATTATCCTTAAAAATCAAAAATGTAATTTATTTTCAGCTGTAAAGAGGAATTCTGTCTAGAGTGCACTCAAGGTGAATAATCTAGCAAGCTAATGCACTTCATTTAAAAATGACTCACTAGTATTTAAAAAGAGCGAGTTTGAAATTGTATGAACAGGGTACGTAAACCAGACAGAGAAAAATAAAGATTGCTCAGTACTTTGTAGTTATAATTATAATATTTATTTATTAGTTTATTTTGAGGTATGAGTCTCGATATCAGTGTTGGCAATTAGCAAAAAGTACAGGGTATTAATGATGATCGCTAATATTAAGTATTGAATACATTAGCATAAAAACGCTGCTTTCCACATGTCATCTCTTTGCATATCTCTTTGCAATCATAATCCGAATATGACATGGATAGACAAGAGATACTAGATCTCTCTCAGGGTTCCATCCATCCCAACCCGATTCCCTGATGCGGCGTTACCCGAGCCGCATCACTCAAACGATTACGCAATTAAAAATGACAGACTGATGCAATTAAGTCCCTGTTTCTGCTCAGGCGCTCAGACAACTCATGCAGATTTAAACCCTTCTCTTTTTCTGTCTTTATTATTCACTCATTTACCCCGTGACATCAGATTCTGCATTGTGAAATTCTGCCGGAAGGAGATAATTTTTTTCTCTCTCATATTTTTGCCATGAATATTAAATGCATAGTAATTATAAATAGATAAAACTATGTGCTGATCATTGTTAAATGTGGCATGTTCGCCTCACAGCAAGAAGGTCCTGGGTTCGAGTCCAGGGCTCGGTAAGGGCGTTTCTGTGTGGAGTTTGCATGTCCTGCCCCTGCTTGCTTGGGCTTCCTCTGGGTTCTCCGGTTTCCTCCTACAGTACAAAGACATGCACATTAGGCTAATTGGTTGTTTGAAATTGGCCCTAAGTGTGAGTGTGAATGTGAATGGTTGTGTGTGTGTGCTGGCCTTGTAAAGGTCTCGGAGCTGTTCAGAGTATGCACCCCCTTTCCTCATTGCTGGAGGAGATAGGCTCCCCGCGATCCTAGAAGGAGTGAACAGTTTGTCAAATGTGAGTAAAGATATTTTATTTTTTTTTATTATTGTTGTTATTATTATTATTATTATTATTGTTGTTGTTGTTGTTGTTGTTGTTAGTTTTATTTATTTATTCATTTATTTATTGGTATTATTTTCATATTATTGTTATTATTATTATAATTATTATTATTATTATTAGTAGTATTATTATTATTGTTGTTGTTGTTGTTGTTGTTGTTAGTTTTATTTATTTATTCATTTATTTATTGGTATTGTTTTCATATTATTATTATTATTATTATTATTATTATTATTATTATTATTATTATTGTTATTATTATTATTATTATTATTAATATTATTATTATTATTATTATTATTATTTATACAGACAGAATCCTACAGATGATGTTCAGTTTAGTAATCACTCCAGGGGGCATGTTTATTTATCCCGCTGTGTTATTGTACATCCTCAGGCAAGCTCAATAGCACAATAGGGAAGGAAGGACATTTTTTCCCCCTAAAACAATTTTCTTTACAATTGCAGGAGCAGACTGTACCTTAAATTGTATATTTTAGAAAACAAAAAATAATAATAATTACACAACAAAACTAAAAAAAACAGACATTGCTCAAAACTATAAATGTTTGTGTTTGTGTTTGTGTGTTAGTTTGTTACTGTGCACAATCAAATGCATGTATCTAAGCATTTTTTTTTTTTTGCCCAGAATAATATAAACATTATTACCATATTGTTGTAATAAATTAGTAATAATGTTATAATAAGGAGTATAATAGGAATGTGGGAATTAAATACTAAGGGACATGCTGTTATAAGAAAATAATCAACTATGGCATGTGAAAACTTTGCTTTATTGCAGCACCTCATCACTCCTTTATTTTTCAATAACCGCCAGAGTGTAATATGTTTATTTTTTTGTAAATAAATGTATAATCCTTTATCACTCCTGGATTATGATCTCTCTACATAAGAGCATTGTATAAATGAATGAACATAGTGTAATGCTTGTTCTGGGTGTTGAGTCGTTGAAAATAAGTGAATACAGTAAACTGAGAAATGTGTGTAATGAAATGTAATAAATACGCCGTGAATATTCAGAGAAAATACTTTTTTAAATTAAAGTCATAAGTTTACAGGGGAAAAAATGGGATATTCTCTGAGATTATAAGGACATAAATCTGCAAGAAAAAAATCTAATTCTTTGAGATTAAAGCCATAAATTTAGACTTTAAAACCTCACATAATAGTGCTTTTATTGTTTATTTATTTAATAATTTATTCATTTAGAACGTCACTCTTCTTTTTGAAAATAGGAATCCATTAAGAGTAAACACAATCTGACCTCCTCAATCACACAATATTAAATGATAACTCATCCATATATTTTTAACTACATTTCCCAGAATGCATTTCAGCCAGGAAGCATATGAATGTTTCCTTAAAGAATGAAAGTTTTTAAACTTATTTGAGATTTTACTCACTAATTTATGACTTTGAAATTTTGGAGAGCTTTTTAAAATGAAATTAGAATCCCCTTCCAGTGTATATAATATATGTACAATGGTGCGATCTGATTGGGAGACCCCCCCCCCAAAAAAAAAAAAATCTGCACCCTGATATTCACGTGCTGTATTTAAAGGCCAACTTTAATCCTGTCTCTTTAGCACTCAGGTTTAAATTTTGCTGCATCGAAGACGGTGTTGCTGTTGGATTTTCTTTAGGATATCTTCATGTGGTGCAACAAACAAAACCTCTCAATAAAATCTAAAAGTTTACAGAAAAAATACTATAAATTCTAACATTAATTAATAAAATGAATCCAATAATTTTTGTAGAATCCTTATATTCATTCATTCATTCACTCATTTTCTAAGCCGCTTAACCCCTAAGGCTGAAGTCCCATCGCACGGACAACATACACAACCATTCACACTCACACCTTAGGGCGATTTGGAACAGCCAATCAGCCTACTGTGCTTGTTTCTGGACTGTGGGAGAAAACCAGAGTACCCGGAGGAAACCCATTAAAGCACAGGGAGAACTTCACACAGAAATGCCCCGAGCCAGGGAATCGAATCTTCTTGCTGCGAGGCAAACATGCTAACCACTGCGCCACTGTGCCGCCTATATATATATATATATATATATAAAAATCTGTTGGCACGGTGGGTCTGCCTGGGCTCGACAAGAAGGTTTTTGTGTACAGTTTGCATGTTCTCCCTGTGCTTGTATGGGTTTCCTCTGGGTACTTTGGTTTCATCCCACAGTCCACAAACATGCACTGAAGGCTGATTGGCTGTTCCAAATCACCCCTAGGTAAATGGTTGTGTGTGTGCTGGCCCTGAGACAGATGGGCATCCTGTTCAGGGTGTACCCCGCCTTCACCCAGGCTTCACGACACTAGTAGGATTGAACAGTTCGCCAAATGAATGAATGAATAAACAAATGATTTAATTTATCTGTCTCAAGCCCTGCCCACATATGTTGCAATATCCTTTTACCTAATGTTTGTTTGAACACAGAGGGTTAAAAGCTTTGATTTTTTTACAATATACAATGCTTTATAAATGTCGGCTTAGACTCTAGATTCCAACTTTAGAGTTACCTGCAGTAATGTAACAGTATTCACACACACACATACACACACACACACACTGACTGTTAAACCCCAGGCAGGTGACCTATTTTCAAGCTGGTGTAGGCAGAGCACTATCCAGAGAGAGAGAGAGAGAGAGAGAGAGAGAGAGAGAGAGAGAGAGAGAGAGAGAGAGAGAGAGAGGACAGGGAGATGCTGATAGAGGGACAGCCATGCTGTCTTCGCTCCATTCATGACCAGCTCCCTGCGGTGGATTAATTACCCTGTGTGGGAACCCAAGCTGCCTCTGTGAGCGACACACTCCAACCTCCAACATCAATAATACATTTTTCTGTCTCTCCATTTAATTTGTGCCCAAGTCACCGGCTCTCTCTCTCTCAAAAAAAAAAAAAAAAAAAAAAAAAAAAAGAGC
>JAQMYF010000016.1:20312774-20327590 GCA_030014195.1 Neosilurus mollespiculum
GAAGTGTTAGATACCTATGTGAGTAAATTTGTTATTCTCTCTCTCTCTCTCTCTCTCTCTCTCTCTCTCTCTCTCTCTCTCTCTCTTACTCTCCATTTCCCATCTCTCTGCTGTTCTCCCTCCCCACGCCTCTACTCTTGTCTCTCCTTCTCTCTTTCTCTCTCTTTCTCTCTTTATCCCCATCTCTCTACTCTCTCCCCCCTCTCTCCCTCCCATCTCTCTCTCCTTCTCTTTCCCCATCCTTCTGCTCTTTTCTCTCCTTTTCTATATCTCTCTTTCTCCCCCCATCTCTCTCTCTCTCTCTCTCTCTCTCTATTCCCCATCCCTCTTCTCTCTCTCCCATCCCTCTTTCTCTCTCTCCTCATCACCCTGCACTTCTCTCTCTCTCTCTCTCTCTCTCTCTCTCTCTCTTTCTCTCTGTCTTCCCCATCCCTCCTCTCTCTTTCCCATCCCTCTTCTCTTCTCTCTCTCTCCCCATCTCTCTGTTTTCCTCTCTCTCCTTTATTGTGCTTCTTTGTTGTAATTCTGAGGCAGCTGTAAAACAGACCTCGTCTCTATGTGCTTTTATCACTTTCTCCCACTGCCTCTTTATTCTTCTCCTCCTTTCTCCTCACAATTCATTCCTTCTTTTTATATATTAATGTAAGGAAAACTTGAATGGACATCACATGAAGAAAAATATTTTAGATTAAAAAATTATTCTGAAATGATTAGTGAAAGAAAGAAAGAAAAATTGGAGCAAGAAAAGAAAGAAGTAAAGAATGAAAGAAAATAAGAAAGAAGAAAAGAAAAAAGAAAGAAGGATAGAAGGAAGATACAGAAAAGAAAAAGAAAGAAAGAAAGAAAGAGAGAAGGGAAAAGGGAAATTGTTTGTAGTGTAAAAATTATTTTATATTTAGATTTTCTTGGTTTTCACGTTAGCGGTCTTCTCAGCTCCATATATGGTTATAATTCATCTCGTTAACCTCTTGGCTTGTTTGTTGTTAATTAGCTGACAGACAGGTCAAAGGTCAGTAACTGGATCACAAGGGCAGGCGCTAGATGATTGGAGTGAAAGTAGAAGCCGAACGTACAGAAGAGTAGGAGCGTGAACCGGACTGAGTGAAGTTTTGACCCCGGTGGAATTTTCCATTCAGTTTGTTTATTTATAGCGCGATGTTCCGGGTTATGAGCACTACGTTCTCGATTTCTTAGCGTCAAACTCAACTGTCAATATTAGATGAATCGCTGTTATATAAATAAACCTGGAACTGGACCTCGCTGGAAGTCTCACACTCGTCTCTCTCTATCTGTCTGATTTTATTTTCTTCTCAATCTGTCTTTTTTTTTTCTCTAGGACTGAATAATTCTCTCTCTCTCTCTCTCTCTCTCTCTCTCTCTCTCTGTCTCTTTCACACATGCACTCACACATGCACGCGCACACATGCACACACAGATTGCCAGTTTGGCCTTGAAACCCCGTAAACACTGGAGGCAGAACTCAGAGCTGGATTCAGAGCATCACACCTGCCATGAATTAAAAATAATAATAATAATAATAATAATAATAACCCGCCGCTTTCTGCTCACCGCCTCGGAGTAGCTGTGTTGCAAATCTGTTTATACTTTATCTCCTAACACAGAAAGCCAAAGAATAATAAATACTGGAAAAGGATAAAGAAGATATCTGTAAAAGCAGAACATACGTTCTCTCCCCAACATGACAATAAATTAAATCTAACACAGTAAATTTAACACAGTGGCACAGACTTTCACCAAACTGAATTTATTCTGTTCATTCCAAACGAATTTCTAATGAACCGGATTTATTCTAATAGCAGATTCCTAATGAACCAGATTTATTCTGATAACAGATTCCTAGTGAACCAGATTTATTCTGAGAGCAGATTTTTAATGAACCAGATTTATTCTGATAACAGATGCCTAATGAACCAGATTTATTCTGAGAGCAGATTTTTAATGAACCAGATATATTCTGATAACAGATTCCTAATGAACCAGATTTATTCTGATAACAGATTCCTAATGAACCAGATTTATTCTGATAACAGATTCCTAGTGAACCAGATTTATTCTGATAACAGATTCCTAGTGAACCAGATTTATTCTGAGAGCAGATTTCTAATGAACCAGATTTATTCTGAGAGCAGATTTCTAATGAACCAGATTTATTCTGATAACAGATTCCTAATGAACCAGATTTATTCTGATAACAGATTCCAAATGAACCAGATTTATTCTGATAACAGATTCCTAGGGAACCAGATTTATTCTGATAACAGATTCCATATGAACCAGATTTATTCTGATTACAGATTCCTAATGAACCAGATTTATTCTGATAACAGATTCCTAGTGAACCAGATTTATTCTGATACAGGTTCCGAATGAACCAGATTTATTTGGAGAGCAGATTCCTAATGAACCAGATTTATTCTGATAACAGATTCCTAGTGAACCAAATTTATTCTGATAACAGATTCCTAGTGAACCAGATTTATTCTGAAAGCAGATTCCTAATGAACCAGATTTATTCTGATAACAGATTTTTAATGAACCAGATTTATTCTGATAACAGATTCCGAATGAACCAGATTTATTCTGATAACAGATTCCCAATGAACCAAATTCATTCTGATAACAGATTCCTAGTGAACCAGATTTATTTTGATAACAGATTCCTAGTGAACCAGATTTATTTTGATAACAGATTCCTAGTGAACCAGATTTATTCTGAGAGCAGATTTCTAATGAACCAGATTTATTCTGAGAGCAGATTTCTAATGAACCAGATTTATTCTGATAACAGATTCCTAGTGAACCAGATTTATTCTGATAACAGATTCCTAGTGAACCAGATTTATTCTGATAACAGATTCCTAATGAACCAGATTAATTTTGATTACCGATTCTTAATGAACCAGATTTATTCTGATAACAGATTCCGAATGAACCAAATTTATTTGGAGAGCAGATTCCTAATGAACCAGATTTATTCTGATAACAGATTCCTACTGAACCAGATTTATTCTGATTACAGATTCCTGGTGAACCAGATTTATTCTGATAACAGATTCCTAATAAACCGATTTCATACCGGTAATAGATTCCTAATGATTGAGATTCTTTCTTATTGATGAAGCCCAATAAACTATTCTTTCCAATTGCAGATTCCTAATAAATATTATTCATCCTTATTTGAGGTTTCTGATAAGTCAAGTTCCTTCTGATCACAGAATCCTAATGGATTTAATTTGTATTGATGGATGACTGGACTCAGACAATAAGAATAAGAATATGAATCATTAGAAGTCGATCTAACAGCAGGAGAAAAATTTGTTGCAGTGGTTCCTCTGAACCCTGACCAGTCAGGACAGTGGTGTCATCAAGCCGGGCCCAATTCCAGGATATTGATGTCTGAATTATTGATTTTCAGCTGAAAACATTATTTTCTCTCCCCGGCATGGCCTGAGTTTTATTGTTCAGTTTATTGTCATTGTAGAAGAGGAAGGCGTGGCTTCAGTCTAGACTCTCCAGTCTTCGTTTGATCGTTATTGATCCATTTTTTCGATGGAAAGTTCATTTGGGTGAATAATGATGACCAGAACCGCAGTTGTAGGAACAAGTGTCTCTCCCAAGGGCACGCCAGCGAAGGGGCGGAAAAGACTCAACCTGGTTTATAATTTAGAGAGGAAGAGAAGGGCGTGGTAGTCAGATTTCATAACAGTGATAAAGCCATAAGAATGGCCCTATCAACAGCATGACTCAGCTCATTTAAATTCTAAAGAAATTATGATTCCGAGGTTGCGTTGCATTGCATTTCCCATGCTACGAGTCAGTTTGGGAACTTGTGGTGATCTGTAGGCTGAGGCAACATGCTGCTTTCAAGTGTCTTTATCTACTGGTAGCCCTCAAGCAAAGCACTGGGATTCACTAAACCCCTGATGGATGTGAAATGGATTTATGTATCCTGATAGCCTGGACTTTCTTTTGCTTTCAGGTAGCATACGAATAAGAATCTGCACAGCATGTTAGACAGACCGCACCTAGACCAAATCAATTCAATTCAGCATAAAAACTCAATTTCTGGTGGTTAGTTCAAATACTTTTCATAAAAATAAAAACAAATACACACCAATTAAGGCCAGACTAATAATATGGATGAGTGCATATAATCTCTTTTTGATTAAAGAGATTTTTGAAAAGACTTTTTGATTGCTATTCTTCCCCCATCACACATGACCATCACCAACCAGGGAGCAAGCAAGCTTTCCCTCTGTGACATGTGATGCTGCCACCCACATCTTTACGAACTGCTGCTTATGCACGTTCAGGGCATTGAAGGACAATCGATATCCACCTCGTGGAAAGATTGAGCTCACAGGCTCCTATGATTGGCTGGTGATTGCTGTAAGTGACAAAGAAGTGATGTCACCCCTACCTCCCATGAGACCTTTGCCAATCAGCTCCCATGTACTCCTGGCTGCAGATGGCTGCAGCATCAACATGGATTCGAACCTGAGATCTCTTGGTTGATAGTCGTGCACAAACCAGGATTTTTTTGGCATGAGATCACATTTAGAGAGAAACAATATGAATAGAATGCATTAACAAGAGCGCTGTAGCTGAAAAAAAAAATAAAACAGAAGGTACACAACACCCCCTGCTGGACCTGCTGTAATACAACACTTCCAAAAAACCTCAAAATGTTAAAAAGTCCTTAAAAAATTCCTGGAATCAGGATTCAATTCAGAAATGTAATGGAGTCTTCCTTGTCCAAAGCCCCTCCCCTGGTACAAATTTTATGAAAATTGGCACATGATTCTTTGCATAATGTGATCAATCAAACACACAAACACGTGAACTATAAACCAAGCCTGCTTGGCGGAGGTAATAATGACTATGTGGCACATAAGAAAAAGATGAGGTTTATGGAAACCTTATGAAGCCACTTTCATCAATGGTTGGGAGTCCAAGAGAGTGAAGATGGTGGTGTTCTCTGGGTGGGAGGGGCTTATTATCTCTCTCCTATCAATCACAATTCTCTGTATATGCTACACTTCTGTATGTTGGTAACATGATCATTTTGTAAAAAAATGCACTTAGCTGGGTTCCTGTATCTTAGAAGAACCATGTGCCAGACCTCACCCTCCCAGGTGGCACAGTAGTTATCAGGGGAGAACTGCCTAGTGGGTGGGAACTGTTTGATGCCCAAATTAAGCAATAATAGAGGGGGAAAGGCTGATATTTATAAACCTGAACCATGTTAGTGGCATTCTGTTCCTTTCATCTCTTATTTCCAATCCCACAAAATGGATTTCTCAGAGTATGTTTCAGTTTCCATCGATTAAACTTCACCGAGATAAGCACAGACAAACGGATCTCATTAAAAAATCAGTACAGATTAGACTAAGCAAGGGGATGTGGTTGCGGATTTGAATATGATTTATTTATAATATGCTCTGTACAAAGTGTTGAGGGTCATCACGACATGACCGAACTTTGTTAAAACACACACACACACACACACACACACACACACACACACACACACAAACATGTTTGAGAGTTTGAGGTATTTATAAACAGTAAGAGAATGAAGCGAGCAGCCGGGGGAGGTGAAACATCAGTGAAAAACAGCAGCAGCAGGTAAACACACTCCTCTGAGACCTGGTGGGCCATTAGAGAAGCGAGTGCCCGAGTAAGAGGTGCTCCAGCACTCTGAGCTGAAAAGCTAATTGGCTTCATTAGGCAGCAAAAAAAGAGCTGTGGGGAATAAAAAGAACTTGCTTCGGCCTGAGGTTACACGCTTTTTGTTTCAGAGCCTCTCTGCGGTTTAACCGATTGATTAGCGTTACAGTCAGATCTCAGCGTTCGCCGTTCCCCGGCACTCAGGGATGAGTTCATTGTTCAGAGAGAAGACGCAAATGGGAGGCAGATCGGATGTTCTAAACGGATATGCGGCTCCTTTCCGAGTGCGCTTACTCAGGAAATGGTTCTAGATTCCAGAGATAGAAATTTCCCTTACTGATTCATTTATTTACCGAACCAGCTAATCCTACTAAAGTCACAGGGGGCTGGAGCCTATCTCAGCTTACTCTGACCAAGGGAGGGGTACATTAAGGGGCCAAGACACACACAGGCATTCACACTCACACCGAGGGGCAATTTGCAACAGCCAATTATACTACTGTGCATGTCTTGGACTGTAGGAGGAAACTGGAGTACCCAGAGAAAACCCATGCAAGCCCAGGACTTGAACCCAGGGGATGGACATGCTAACCACTATGTCACCACACCGCACCCTAGATACTAACCATGTACTATATCATATGCTATAAAAGGCATGTCTACTATCCCAAGATAGCAAACCAGTCATAACGCACCGTTCCCGTGTAGTGAATAAAGAGTGATTCTATGAATATGGGGTGGATTTGAGAACCTTCTGTTAGAAAAACACCCAGAGGGGCAACTGAAGAGCCTTTAAAACTTAATATTTTTGGGAGGTGGGAGGAAACTAGAGAACTCAGAGAGAACCCACATGATGTAGTGATGCTAGATGCTAAGCTACGATGCTGTGTTTATCATTCCATTAATATGAAATTAACCAATACGTGAAATCGGATGCTAAAGACGAATCGTAGCAGGAAAAAACATTCCAAAACACCACCGCACCTCGATTATACACAGAGTGGACGCTACTAACAGGAAACTGAAAGTAATAATGAGAAACAGGTGGCGACCATGATCAGGCCGGGGTCATGGTGAGGTCAGAGGTGGAGCAGCGGAGAAGAAAATCAAGAGACAAGAAGTAAAAACAAGCATTCTAATGAAGGTACAAAAGATACTGAATGAAAAACAATAATATCTGATTCTCCGTGTAAACATCGGAAAAATTTACAGTGCGGGCTGCGACCCCATCTTCTCCTGGCTGTTCAAAAACAATTGCATTGGACGTGGCCTTCGAGCTTTCTATTCAAATTCATACGTTACTGCGATACACTACAGGATGGCGGTGCAGTGGTTAGCGCGTCTGCCTCACAACAAGAAGGTTCTGGGTTCAAGTCCTGGGCTCGGCAAGGTCGTTTCTGTGTGGGGTTTGCATGTTGTCTGTATGACTGTATGGGTTTCCTCTAGGTGCTCTGGTTTCCTCCCACAGTCCAAGGCTGAGATAGGCTGAAACCTATCTCATCCGACACTAGGCCAAGGTGGAGTACAGCTCACCAGTCCATTACAGAGCCTACATACAAATAATCATTCACACTTACACCTGGGGGTGATTTGGATCCGCCAGTCAGCCTACGGTGCATGTTTTTGGACTGTGGGAGAAAACCAGAGTACCCGGAGGAAACCCACTCACGCATGTGCGGCAAATTTTACACAAACAGGCAAAATTCACACAAAAATGCCCCGGGAATTAAATACAGGACCTTCTTGCCGTGAGGCAGAAAAGCTCAACCTTTCCTTTAACCTTCTGTTCAGAACAAAACATTCTCTTTTTTCTTTTATTACACAAGCAGTTGTATAATATTCTGATCCTCTACAGCAGAAGCCATGTTGGAGTTTAAATAAAGAAGTGGGCGGGTTTAAGTGTTTATCCTGAACCAGTGGGATTAAATTAAAGTCAGACGAGCTGCGTGATCACGTTCGTTTAGTAACACCGAGTTCTTATAGCGCCGTCTGTCCACTGATCATCACACCTCTCTCTTTCCTCTTTCTCACTTTTAAACTTCTCTTTCAGACTCCGCCCCGATGCTGTCATATCCTCTCCCCCCGTCCTCGTCTTTTTTCCCGACTCTCTCTGAGGTTCTGTGTTTCCTCCTCCTTTTCCAGTCCAGTGAGAGGAGGATGAGTTTTCTGGGGTTTATTTTCTGAATATAAAGCAGATGTTATTGTCGTCACTCTTTACCGGTGTGAAGGAGAGACAGAACGAATGAAGTGAACACAGGGTTTAATCTGCAATTTGTAATGTAATTTTTAATGACTTTCAGACAGTGTGTTGAACTTCTCAGGTCTTCAGCACGTTCATCAGGATACAAACCCTGTTTTCCTTCGTCTGTTTAGGATGAGAACGTTTTTATTTCACATTCATGTTCATGTGAAACATCCGAATATTTATATATACAGAAGCGTGCAGTGAAGATTATACACCACCACTTTTTTATCTAAAAGGGCACCTAATAAAAAGGAGTAAAAATTTACTTCTCTATAATTTTTTGGTGAAATGTATTGAACAATGCTAACAATGCTAAAACACTGAAAATACCATTTTTCAAAAAAATATGAAAAAAAATGTTTTTGACTTTTGCATAGCATGAATGAACTTCAAACCATATGGAATGGTTTAGCGAGTGAAGCATGTGAACTCTATGCCTGAAAGGTTAATGCTGTAATCACAGTAAAGGGCGGCCACATTAAATATTGACTTTTTTTGCTCAAAAAAGAGACTGTTATTTTTGTTATTACTATATATTGTTCTTTGTTTACTTATTCTCATCAATATGATCCAATATGATATGAAATAATCTTGAATAGCACTTGGTTTCTGATTTATCTTCATGTTGTTAAGTGTATAATCATCACTGCATCACTGTATCATTTAATTCTTCACTCCCTAAACCATTCCATATGGTGTGAAGTTCATTCATGCTGTGCAAAAAAAAAAAAAAAAAAAAAAAAAAAAAAAAATTTCAAAAACCTTAAATTTTTGTGTAAAATTGGTATTGTGAGTGTTTTTGTTTATTAGTCATACGTTTACCTCAGTACACTTGTTGGAATGATTTTTTTGGTTCTTATTGCCGACAATAGCATTGTTCAATACATTTTCACCAAAAAATTATAAAGTATTTTTTTTACTTCTTTTCATTAGGAGCCCTTTTAGACAAAAGTGGTGGTGTATAATCTTCACTGCACAAAACTGTATATGTATATATTATTGAACGATTGGTTGGTTGGTTGATTTGGTTGATTGGTTGAATGATTAATTGATTTATTGATTAGTTGGTTGGTTAACTGATTGAATTATTAATTGATTGATTGATTAATTGATTGGTTTGTTGATTGACTTGGCTGACTGGTTTATTGGGTGAGTAATGGATTGGTTGATTGGTTGATTGATTTGCTAATTAGTTGATTGTTTTGCTAATTAGTTGATTGGTTGGTTGATTGATTGGTTTGTTAATTGATTGGTAGATGTATGTATTGGTTGATTGATTGGTTTGTTGATTGATTAATTGGTTGATTGGTCAATTGGTTGGTTGATTTATTAATTTGTTGATTGGTTGATTAATTGATTGGTTTTTGGCTTGATTTATTTAATGGCTAATTGGTTGGTTGGTTGGTTGGTTGATTGATTGATTTATTGATTGGTTATAAATTTGGTGTGTTATCCATTACAACTGGACACTGGTTCATTTTTCTTTTTTGCATTTCTTGATATTCCACCTGTTTTCTATTTGTCCCTGTATGATTTTTACTCAGAGGTAAAACCATTCTTTATTTTAGTTATTTTCTTTTCTTCAGAGGTCAGCTTTCATTTCTCCATTTTAGGATATGGTATTGATTCCTGTGAAGCATAAACAACCTGCACTGGGCACACGCACACATAAAAAAAGTATTCCTTAGTTTCTTCTCATTTATTCTCTGAACCGCTTATCAGAGTCTTGGGGAGACTGGAGCCTGTCTCTGCCGACTCTGGGCGAGGGCGGAGTACACTAAAAGTCCATCACAGGGCCAACACACACACACACACACAACCATTCACACTCACTCTCACACCTAGGGGCAATTTGGAACAGCCAATTAGCCTAATGTGACTGTCAGAGGAAACCTGAAGGAAACCCACGCAAGCACAGGAAGAACTTGCAAACTCCACACAGCATCGCCTTACCAAGCCCGGGACTTGAACCCAGTATCTTCTTACCGACGTGTTGACCAGTTCACCACCATGACACGTAATTTATTTGTTTATTTGTTTTGTGTTTTATTCATGAGCTGGATTCAGCGTCTGGATACATTTTCAGTGATCAATTTTCAGCTCAATCAGTGTGAGTCCGTGTTGATTGTTTATATGCCTCATTACTCTCATATTATTCTCTCTCTCTCTCTCTCTCTCTCCCTCTAACTGTTGTGGTCAGTAGTTTTTACAGCTTTTACACTTTAGTGCATTAATGGCCTGATTATTCAGAGAAACTCGCCTCAATCATCTGTAGGGCATTTCCTCCAGCTCACTCATCACAAAAAGACAGAAAGGAAAGCGTTGATTGCAGCAGGACATTAACTGTGCTGTGTGTGTGTTTGTGTGTGTGTGTGTGTGTGTGTGTGTGTGTGTGTGTGTGTGAGTGGTAAACAAGATGAAGAGAGAGAGAGAGAGAGAGAGAGAGAGAGAGAGAGAGAGAACAAGGCTAGTAATGGAACAGTTTAGAGCTAAATTGTATTCGTGTTTTATGGAGAAGTTAATCTGTCCTGTTTTTATTTATTTATTTTTTTAGAAATAATAATGCCAGAGTAATGTGAAACGGTGGCCTCGAGGGAGCTCTTGTCTGCATAAATACTTACAGAGAGACGAAGAGATGGATGCAGCCTCTGAAAATGAAGCACAAAATAAATTCCAATTATAAACAAGCCTTAGAAAAAAGAGAGGGAGAGAATTTATGCTGCTATAAATGGAGGCAGATTGTTGGAGGGCGTGATTATCATTCAGCTGGAACATCCACGCCAGGTTTTTCTTCATTCGGCAGACGGTTAATCTGAAGCGGCGTACGATCCACGTACTCGGTCGGGCAGTCGAGGGTTAAACGCATCGCCGGAGGGGTGTGATGGAGTTCACATTTACACACAGACTGTTGATCAGGAGTTTATCTATGTGTCTGTATTGATAACATTATCCCATAGATGTTTATACCATAAACACCAAGTACTGTAGTGATGACATGCGATAGCTCAGCGCTGATCAATTCTAGCTTGTGATTGGTCAAGAGGTTCATCATACGGTTGTACAGCATTACTATAGCAACAGCTATAGGTATAGTTAATAATTTACCATATCCACCTTACAACAGAAAGGTCCTGGGTTCAAGTCCTGGGCTCGGTGAGTTCATTTCTGGGTGTAGTTTGTATGTTCTCCCCGTGTTTCCTCTGGGTACTCCTGTTTTCTCCTACAGTCCAAAGACATGCACGTCCAAACCTACAGACATCCTACAGTCCAAACACATGTTCAGTTCCTTTGAGATCAGTGACGTTCCTAGCATGGACGAATATCTGCCCTTGCAAACATACGCTTGAGATGCAAAGGCTTCGATTTTTTTTCCTCCTCAATATAAAACTCAATTTTCTTTTTACAGACTTTATATTTTTTACCGCTAGCTTAAATCAATCTCAGTTTCCTTCAAGCTGGGATTAGCAAGTGTTAAAGGGAGCTTATCACAACGGATTTGTTTACGGAACTGTGACTCACGACTTCCCTGATTTGTATACTTGCCGAAATGCCACAGCTTATGAGCTTCAGCGAGGATTTCTGCACTGATCTCGATCTCACTTAAAAGCCTAAAATAGAGGTGCGTGTTCATAATCCACAGTGTTAATCCCTGCACCGAAATCAGATCCGAAGATCCGTCCCCTTTTCCTGTTACTGTGATCGTCGTTGCAGGAACAGAAGACTGACAGAAGACGGATCTCTGTCTGATCTGCACACCAGCCTGAGTATCTGACAGCGCAGGCCTTTGATTGAAGGTTTTCAGAGCTTCCTCGGTGTAATCTCTGTTGTAACGCCATGTTTTGAGCTCAGCTGACAGGTAAATGACATGCTGAGCTTTAAAAGCCACCGCCAAGGAAGAACGTCGCGTCTTTTCTGGTGCTGTTGTAGAGATTTTTCAAGGATTTTTTAGTGTATTTACTGTAAGATGCAGGTGTGGTTCGATGTATAAGGAGCACTGACACAGGTATAACGCCTCCTTGATTTACCCTGACGCTTAAACTCTTACCTGACAATGATTTGTAGGGAGTAACACATGGTATGTGATGCTGTTACAGGAAACTCATCAACATAGGTGTGATTTCCGTACCTCTGCTTCATCACACTGTCCGTGTCCTTGACACACTGTGTTTTATTTTTCTTCCCGTAATTTAGTCGCAGCCATCTCCCACCTGTTAATGACTGCCTCCTTATTACATACGACCCGACCACCACCACCCATGGAGGGGTGCAAGCAAGCATGTTTATACGCATCTTTATAAACTGCTTCGCATGCACATTCAGAAGCGGCCGAATACACTCGGCGGGAAAGCGCTCCTTGCATGCGGGCTAATTGGCTAATGATCGCTTTAAGTGACAGTGTATGCTATCCCTCCCTGCCGCGAGAGCTCAGCCAGTTATCTGGCATGGACTCCCGGCTGTGAATGGCTGCAGTATCAACCTGGATTCGAACCTGCGATCTCCAGGTTAATAGTCATGCACCTTGCCTATGCTCCGCTTGGAAGCTTGTTCATGTGAAAATAAAGCATGTGAAAATAAAACTTTATAAAATAAAAGTAATTATTGGCACAGCACTTCTTCACCATGATGTCACTCTGACACTGTCAGCTGTTGTGGAGTTTTTGACCGAACACGCACTCTAGAAGTGTCATAACAAACCGACTCGATGTCAGCTCAAACTCTAAACTGAGAACCAAACTCTAAACTGAGAACCTCGGTCTTTCCCGGTTTTATTTCCTGACCGGGTCGATCATCACAACGTGAAAGCTAGGTAGTATAACGTCAGCCATCTGAGTTGTATCGTGATGATACTCAACACTTCCTGTCCTAGAATTAAGCAAAATATGAAAGCATATACTGTTCCATCAGCCGTCAGTAGGCAGGAGAAATCTCTTCTGATGGAGCTCCGTCAGTAGAACGACAGAGCAGCGTGACAAGTAGCCACAGCGCAGCGGAGAGTGAAAGAGAGAGGACAGATTGCCCTTCATCTCAGGAAATTGCCATATCTCACACAGCCTCTAATATCTCTCTCCCAACCAGTATTTTCTCTTATGGCAGACAGACTCGGCTGCACAGCAGGGCGTGTTTTTCTTTACTTATCCAGAACGCCAGTGGATGCAGAAGCCTAAGGCACCTGCTGGTGTTTCTCTAGGGATTTGATCCGTCTCATCTTCTCATCTCGGCAGAGATCTTGGCTTGCTTATCTTCGCCATGAGGCTTCACTTCAAGTCGGATGACCTTAGCAGAAATGAGAGGTGTAATTAGTTCTGATTACCTGCTAATTACCAGACCGAAGGCCTCACAATGGAACACGACCAATCATCAACTCCTCTGCGGATCTCCGACTTAGAATTGAAGAGATGCCACGGTAAATTCCCGAGAAGCCCAATGTGCCCACAAACTGCCAATCATCGGCAAGCCCCAGATGAGTCTCAACGCCTACTCGCACAGCTTCAGGATCATCTGCAACATGAAGGATCCTCGGCGTCTTGGCATCGCTTGTCAAAAGTAGATCAGTAATTAACATCAACGCTGTTTGATTAGCACGGCCCAGCCCTCGGTCCCAAACGCTTTAGAAGTAATTAACACCTGTCGCGTCCAGACCTTCATTACATATCTTACATTTCTTAGATTTTTTTTTTGTCTTGTTTCACATCCAATCACAGTGCAGTTAGAGTTCTCGAATTGTTCACAAATTTTCAGTCTGCTTGCATTTAAGACTCATTCTGGGATAAACAGCAACATTTCCGTGACATAGAATGTCAAAATAAAAGCGTCTGGATTTATTTAGTTCTTGCCTAGATGGAAGTTAACAAGCTTTAAAATATATGAAATTAGGTAAAATGTTTACTTGATTCCAATTTCTAGCATATAAAGTATATCAAAGGATAGACTGTCAAAAATTGTATTAGTAACAAAAACTTTTATTTTGAGATTCTATGTCCCGGAAATGTTGCTGTTTATCCCAGAATGAGCCTTAACCATTATTACATGTTACCTTGGGTTTACACTGGGGCACGATGTCCACAATCTCCATGATTTGAGAGAACCCTGAGGAGCGGAGGGGGAACTTCGTGGATTCGTAATGATCTTGAGGGAACTTGGTGGATTTGTGATGATCTTGAGAAAACTTAGTGGATTCATGATGATCTTGAGGGAACTTGGTGGATTTGTGATGATCTTGAGGGAACCTGGTGGATTCATGATGATCTTGAGGGAACTTGATGGATTTGTGATGATCTTGAGGGAACCTGGTGGATTCATGGTAACCTTGAGAGAACTTGGTGGATTCATGATGATCTTGAAGGAACTTGGTGGAATCGTTATGATCTTGAGGGAACTTGGTGGAATCGTGATGGTCTTGAGGGAATTTGGTGGATTCATGATGATCGTGAGGGAACTTGGTGGAATCGTGATGATCTTGAGGAAACTTGGTGGATTCATGGTGATCTAGAGGGAACTTGGTGGAATCATGATGATCTTGATGGAACTTGGTGGATTCATGATTATCTTGAGGGAACTTGGATTCATGGTGATCTTGAGGGAAGTTGGAGGATTCATGATGATCTTGAGGGAACTTGGTGGATTCATGATGATCTTGAAGGAACTTGGTGGAATCGTGATGATCTTGAGGAAACTTGGTGGAATCGTGATGATCTTGAGGGAATTTGATGGAATCGTGATGGTCTTGAGGGAACTTGCTGGATTCATAATGATCTTGAGGGAACTTGGTGGAATCGTGATGATCTTGATGGAACTTGGTGGATTCATGATGATCTTGAGGGAACTTGATGGAATCGTGATGATCTTGAGGGAACTTGGTGGAATCGTGATGATCTTGAGG
>JAQMYF010000016.1:20343162-20353995 GCA_030014195.1 Neosilurus mollespiculum
GTCGGCTGAGATGGGCGCCAGCCTCCCCGCGACCCCAATTAGGAATAAGCGGTTCAGAAAATGAATGAATGAATGAATGATCCAGAGTATCCTGTACACACAGTGTGAGAAAGGTGCTTGATCGAGGGTTTTCTTGGGGTTCTTGTTTGGTATTTTGTTTGATAAAGGTCATTACCTTCTGAATATGTTTTTCTTGGTTCCTGCTTAAGAGTTGTAACTTTTTTTAAATATGTATTAAATATAACGAGCCAACCCTTCTTTAATTCTAATACAGTACTGGGTATAAAGCTGGAGATCATTTGCAGGCTATTTTTTTTTCTGTACATTTCTCATGAATTCCAGGAAATTGTGTTCCTTCTCACATGTTTATCTCGGCTGGCTCGTTATTAGCACTCAGTGATTTACCGTTCCGGTCTCAGGGGTCCAGTGGAATAATGTTTACTACAATACTTTCCCATTGTATCCAGTGAAGAACTGATTGAACTCCAAGGACCTATTACGGCTTGTAATTAGGAGAGAAGCCGTGTTTAACCCCAGGGGGGTTTCATTACACCCTGGCTAACTAACCAACCTGCCCTATTGCACTCAACCAGCCTAGCCAGAGCTCCAGATTACACACACACACACACACACACACAAGCTCAGGGTGAATGTAAAGCCTCGCTGCATTGCGTAGAGACAGAGGTCAGGTGGTCACATGGTTGGATGAAGGTTGCGAGTAGGTGCTTGCAGTAAGAGATGATAAAGGACCTCCGTTAGATCATCCACGGGAGACATAGACGTATACGAAAGGATGGAGCCGGATCACATCCCTCCCACAGATCACAGCTCTTCGTTTCTGGTTCATTCTGGTAACGTAGTCCATGTTTACGCCTGTTTACTCTTTTCTTACGCCTGTTTATGTCTGCTTTTTTTGTTCTTCTTCGCACTTTCTACGAAAACCTTTTCAAAAGATCACAAAAACAAAACAATGAATCAACAATGAATCATAGGACACCGGCACTGAGATTGAGTCATCTTTTTGGGTCTAATTAGAAATTTTAAGAGCTTCATCTCTTCATTCTCAACTCTTTACTCTTGTTTTTTTTTGGTGGCGGTGCTAAAATGAGCAGATGTCACACCGCTTTCCTGTGAGAAACACTTTCCCAAAAGTGCTGCAGCCATCACACAAAGTTTTTATATAGAAATCGAACAGGCGTGAGTAAGCAGTCCAGCTAATACTTAATGGATTTGAGGGTCAGCGAGTTCATTCTGTTTTATTACAAGTGAAGTAAATACTGTATGTAATCTGATATATCATAGTGTACTAGAAAATATACTTTATGTGTGTAATATCTCAATATCGATCCGGTTTAAACCCTTTATGAGTTAAAAGTTTTACTACGAGGCATCCCACATTAGGGTGAGAAGCTCGGCCATCTGGGAGGAACTCGGGGTGGAATGACCTGATTAGAATGCCTCCTGAACGCCTCCCTGGTGAGGTGTTTCAGATATGTCCAACCGGGAAGAGTTCCCGGAGTCAGCCCAGAACACGCTGGAGGGACTATGTCCCTTAGCTGGTCTGGGAGCGCCTAGGTGTCCCCCCGGAAGAGCTCGGTGAAGTGGCTGGGGAGAGGGACGTCTTAGGCTGCTGCCCCCATTACCCCACACAGAAACAAGCAGAAGAAGATGATGATGATGATGATGATGATGGTGCATTGTACAGGTGGATAGAAGTGCTACCACAACACTGAGCACGCATTGTTCCTCAAGTAATGATCAAACTTGTACATATAAAATATATGGGCTGGGATTTCTCGGGACAGACCGAGCAAAAGATTACGGTTTTGACTCAGTCAACCTGGGTCTGGGTTCTTGGTTAACCCAGAACATGCTGGAGGGACTATGTCTCTCGGCTGGTCTGGGAACGCCTAGGTGTCCCCCCGGAAGAGCTGGGGGAAGTGGCTGGGGAGAGGGACGTCTTAGGCTGCTGCCCCCATTACCCAACACAGAAACAAGCAGAAGAAGATGATCATGATGATGATGATGGTGATGATGATGATGGTGCATTGTACAGGTGGATAGAAGTGCCAACACCGAGCACGCACTGTTCCTCAAATAATGATCAAACTGGTACATATAAAATATAAACCTGCTTATTAACCCAGTGTGAGGTCTATACAAAAAAGACCAAGGGCTGGGATTTCTCGGTACAGACCGAGCAAAAGATTACGGTTTTGACTTGAAACCCTATTTTCCTCATGACGGATGAACTACACATCATTTATACACGGCTTTCAAATCCACCTCACCCAAATCTACATCAGTCCCTTCTGCCGTAGCGCCACTAAATTCGTACAAAAAAAATTTAAATGCAGGTTGTTTGTGAGACTATAGGTATATGTTTTTCTTCCTTATTTGTGGGATCTGACTACAGATATCCCTGAGAGCTGTTCAGCGTGTACCCCACCTTTGCCTGGGAGTCAGCTGAGATAGGCTCCAGCCTTTCCACAACCCTAGAAGAATTAAGCGACTCAGTGAATGAATGAACGGAAGAATGATTACTGGTAGACAGTAAAATAAGGAAGTGAGTCAAGAACTTTAGAAACAGGCAGCGTCGGATTGGTGCGTGATATCATTCCACAATTTATCCAGGATTGAAATAATATAAATTTAAATATCACTTGTTGTGGTGCTGCTATCCCTATCAGTGTACGTCCAAAATAAACCGTCCTACAGACAGTATGAATGTAGGGTGAGATAGCTTTAGCTGAAACTCTGAGAGCACTTGTGTGGATTTTATTTTTTTTTCTGTATCCCAAACATCATCACTGCTAATAAAACTACTGCATGCTGTTGAACCGACCCCCGAGTGCAGAGGAATGGGGCGAGAGGAACACGATTCACCGTGTCTGGAGCGTGAGACTTTATTAGGAGCGATGAAAGAGCTCTAGGTTTTTCTGGTCAGTCTGTCTGAAATTGCTTTCAGTTGCACTCTGAGAATTTAAAGCTTCTGCCTGACTGACTGCACACCGCGTACCCGTGCTGCATGGAAAGCAGAAGAGTCCTGGTGTTGACCTGAAAAACACCAGGTTCCGGAATTTACTTGAGGAATTGTGGAATTTTACACAAAGTTCTGGATTTTAAATGGATTTTGAATAACACAGTCAGGTTTAAGGACGGCACGGTGCTGTAGTGGTGAGCACGTCTGCCTCACCGCAGGTCCTGGGTTCGGGTCCCGGGCCCAGCGAGGGCATTTCTGAGTTTGCATGTTCTCCCTGTGTTTGTGTGGATTTCCTCCTGGTTCTCCGGTTTCTTCCCACAGTCTATGCACATTAGGCTAATTGCCCCTAGGTGTGAGTGTGAATGGTTGTGTGTGTTGGCTGTATGTGTTAGACTGGCGAGCTGTTCAGGGTGTACCCCATCATTGTCCAGAGTCGGTTAAGATAGGCTCCACACCCCCAAGATCCTAGCAGAGTTAACCGAACTGCTTCATCCTATTAGGGCCATGGGGAGGGTAAGATAGGTACACCCCGGAACAGCTTGCCAGACAATAGCAAGGCCAACATACGCACACAACCTTTCACACTCACACTCACACCTAGGGGCAGTTTGGAATAGACAGTGAGCTTAACATGCATGTCTTTGGACTGTGGAAGAAACCCGGAATACCCGAAGGAAACCCTTTCAGTACATAACACAGCACCAAATTCTCTGTCGTTCACAGTTCTTTCCTCGGCCTCCTGGACCTCTAATACTCTTTTTTTTCTGCAATATTGTCTTTTTTTTTTTTTTTTTTAATTCCATCCCAGAACTAAGTAGAGCCTGCAAAAGTCAAACTCTCCCCAAACGAATTATCTGGCTCTGAAAAGTCCAAGAGGCTTAACACGGGAATGGATTTGGAAGGAAGAAATGCCAGCGACACACACATTGTTCCAGAGATACTGCAGTCATTACATGGCTATTATAGTGCATTACAACCG
The DNA here is from genome assembly GCA_030014195.1 of Neosilurus mollespiculum. Lineage (NCBI taxonomy): Eukaryota > Metazoa > Chordata > Actinopteri > Siluriformes > Plotosidae > Neosilurus > Neosilurus mollespiculum. Next base: position 20,347,125 of record JAQMYF010000016.1, read on the forward strand.
GCCTTGGATGTAAAGGAGACTTCCACTGTTTATCTCTGGTGGATTGGATCATTTCCAACCACCAATCACCGCACTGGAACCTCATGCGGGACATAATAATGGTGGAAACATTGGCTGAAACACGTCTCTTATGGCTGGGTATTATCATAATACTTCTGAAAAACCCCGTCCGCAAGACTTTCTTTCTGTCATCGCATATTGTTTCTCTCATTTCTCTCTTTCTTTCAATCTGTTCCTCTGCAGTATTCATAATCTGGAAGGAAGGAAAAAGAGGGCAGGACTGCGCCCCCAAAAAAGAAAAGACAGAGAGAGAGAGAGAGAGAGAGAGAGAGAGAGAAACAAATCCAAATATGACACAATGAGCGATGTGATCTTTAAAGCTCCTCTCTTTTGTAATAAGATATGTCAACTGCATTAATAGGACCCCAGAAGCCCTGCCTCCCACCATATGTGTCCAATTTACAATACCGGAAGAAAGAAGCATGTTCACCTGCTTCACCTGCTCCAGTGGAGCTACGCGTCAGCGCTAAAGGTGAGATCAGCAGGGAGTTCTTCCCTCATTCATTCCCTTCCAACGCTCGACTCATGAGAAGTGAGCGCTCTCTGCTCATCCCAGATGTTCACAGATGTGATGAGATGTTCTGGCATGACTCTGGACCTGCAGCAACTCATTAAATTCCCTATCGGTCGGAGCTTCATTGGTGAGCTGAAACGGTTCAGCGCCCCTCCCCTGCTATGCATATGAGGCAGCGCCAGGCTAGCTTGGAGCAGGCTGTGGAGGTCTCTCTGTTTCTATCTTTCTCTAAATCCAAGCTAAATGCTGCTACTAATGTCGAGTACTTTCAAGGGCTACTGTTCACGGCAGCCTTTTTGTAAGGGCTTTACAAACCGAAGTGTTGAAAAGTGATTACGTCTAAAGAGATGCCATCGTACAAATCCAAGGACACTGATTGACACATGGTTCCGAAGGTTGGTTACCACTTCCTGATTTCAGTAAACAGAGAATTCACATTCTCTGTAAGGATGGTGGTGCAGTGGTTAGCACGTTCACCTCACAGCAAGGTCCCGGGTTCAATTCCCGGGCTCGCGGCATTTCTGTGTGGAGTTGGCATGCGCTTCCTGTGCTTGCGTGGGTTTCCTCAGCGTACTCCGGTTTTCTCCCACAGTCCAAAGACATGCAAAGTAGGCTGATTGGCAGTTCCAGATTGCCCCTAGGTGTGAGAGTGAGTGTGAATGGTTGTATGTGTGTTGGCCCTGCAGTGGTCTGGCGAGCTGTTCAGGGTGTACCGCGCCCTCGCCCAGAGTCGGCTGATCCGAAGGTTGGGGTTCAATCCACACTACCACCACTGATGGTCCCTTGAGTAAGGCCCATACCCCTCAATCACTGTGAAATTGATAATTGTAAGTCGCTCTGGATAAGAACGTCTGATAAATGCCATGAATGTAAATGTAAATGTGTAAAAATTGAATAATATTTCCCACCAAGTGAAAAAAAGAAGTTGAACAGCACCCATCACTTCTGTAAGAAGTCACAAAACCGTTCCAGTTCTCATTTGCATCATGTTAAACTGCTCGGTCTCGTTTCCCATCACTCACCCAACTGCCGTTCCGTCTTCTTCGGCTGTAAATCAACAACTCTTATTAAAAATGAAAGCTCATCATGTTGCTGTTGCTGTAAACACACCTGCACACATTGTTTCCAATTCTGAATAACACACTGGTAATTATAATAATACGGGAAATGCTTTTCTGAATTCAAAGTTTATTTCAAAGTTCATTTCCAAACCTTTACTGATGATTCAGCCATAAAAACATGAACACAGAAATACATCATCAAAAAAAAGAAGTCAAAAAATGAACATAGAAATATTATTTAACAAGAGGCATCATGGTGGTGTAGTGGTTAGCATGTCCACCTCACAGCAAGAAGATCCTGGGTTCAGGTCCTGGGTTCAGGTCCTGGGCTCTTCGAGTCCTGGGTATGTTCTTCTAGTGGTTGCTCCAGAAAAATCCAGTTTCCTCCTACAGTTCAAAGACATGCACATTAGGTGAGAGTGTGAATGGCTGTGTGCGTGTTAGCCCTTCGATGGTCTGTTGAGCTTTTCAGGGTGTACCCCACCCTCGCACAGAGTCAGGCTGAGATAGGCTCCAGGCTTCCCACAACCTAATAGAATTAGGCAGCTGGGCAAATGAGTGAGCAATATTAATAATAATAATAATAATAATAATAATAATAATAAAGATTTTTATAATGCTGAGAATATCATAATAAGTAAATTAAACACATGTTCTGAATATATTTTAGACTACATGGCATCTTATACTCTTTAATTGCTTATTTAAACCTCATTAATTCATAAGTAATTCATATATTATATATTTATTTAATATTTTTAATGAAAAACTTGCTGAATCAATCTGTAAAGGTGATAGAGAGAGAGAGAGAGAGAGAGAGAGAGAGAGGGGAAACGAGCCTGATGATGATGGATCCAGTGCCAGTTCTGCTTCTTCACTTGATTAATTGTACATAATTGTGCACATCATTATGTGAATAAACTCATTATGTACAATCGGTGTTATTCTGATTATGCAGCTCAGTATAAAACGAGTTCGGCACTCTGTCTGGCACCTGATCGTCCTCCAAAGCCCTCGTGTTAATGTGGTGTGAAAAAGCGAGTGTGAGGAGATTTCTCACACCGCTTCGTTTTGGAATCAGTACTATTCACGCTATGGAGTGCTCGGGAAATGACTAGAACGCCGACACACGAGGTTTTAACTGGGAACAGACTGAGAGAATTAAACTCGGATTAGTCATGAGAACAGGAAACTGGGAAATTCATTCCTGGAATTATTAGCAGGTGCAGCGAGATCGGCAGGATGTACCATACGGAGAGAAACGGATCGCAATAAAATGTGGACCAGCTGAACACAGTATGATAGTAAACGAATAATAAGACAGGGGTGGAGACAGAACTTAGAGTGAATTCAAATCACATCACTCCCTCACTCACCGAACAGTATAATACTACCATTAGGTCCGTGGGGAGACTGGAGCCCATCTCAGCCAACTCAGGCAACGCACACAACCATACACACTCAGAACTCACACCTAGGGGCAGTTTGGAACAGCCAATTGGCCTAATGTGCATGTCTTTGGACTGTAACCTGGGACTCGAACCCAGGACACTCTTGTTGTTAAGGCGAACGTGCTAACCGCTACAGCACCGTGCCACCCCCATATTTATAAAGTGTTGTTCCACTTCTTGAGGAAAAAAAAATGTAAAATGGGTCATTATGACCTGAACAGGATATTTGGGTTATTGTTCAAAGCACGATGGGAAAACTGTTCCTTAGACTTAATGGGACAAAACCGTACAAACACGAGTCTCCTGGGTAATTCTGTCCAGTCTGCTCGTCATTATAACTTCATCCACTGTACCAACCGCGGTCCCATGCCAGGCAATTACATGTTTCACACCGGCAGAACTTCCTGCTCTTGTTAACTCCCGGGGACAAGTGGGCTCAGGTTCAGACTGAGGAATGGCTGAGATTTCGGACTTTCCATACAGAGTATAAAACAATTACAGACTGATCGCTGTCCATGTCCTCCATCTCATTATTCTGAATATTTACACCACCTGGATTCTGATTGGTCAGCACAGCTGAGAGAGAACAAATCATACGATTGATTTCCAAGCAGCCAATGCCAATGTTCCAAGTAGATTTTGAAATAATTGTCCGTTACCAATGTCATTCATTAGTTAGTTAAAAAAAAAAAAAAACATTTAATAGTTTACAGATTCTGGTATAAGAGGAACAAAACACCTCAGAACTTCAGGTTATCGTCTCAACACTTAATCACACCTCTCCATCTCTAATTATTTTCCTTTAAGACCACCTAGCAGTGTTTTATTGTGTACTTCTTGTAACTTCATCACCATGGCGGCGTTTGTGGTTTCATCTCAAGCTCCACTATCTTCCTTCTCCTTCTGCTCTCTGTCGTTACAATCCATCCTCATCTCTTTCCCACACGCACAAAAAAAAAAAATCCATCGCTCGCTTTGTTGCTTGCTGAAAATTGCCTTTTGGTGTACAGCGGAGGAGTCAGCGCAGTATCAGGTCCGTTTAATGGGCATCGATAAGTAAAGCAGGCATGACCAGAGAGCGAAGACAGGCACAGGCGAGGTTCTGTTAATCAGGCGCAGATAACCGGAGAAGCTTTTTGCTGTCTTGTCTTCAAACCACAGTATCGACCTCCTTCCTCACATCTCCACACAATTCCAGTAAAGTCGAGAGCAAGACACTGTAGATGCCGGGGTTCTAGTCAGGGTTCTTATGGACTTGCTTTCAGAAAAGTTCCATGCAGAACCATTTTTTTGCAAGCTAGAACCTTTATCAAGTGTATACAAATCACATCCTGAACCAATAACTTTTTTTAACTGTCCTTCTAGGAACTATTAAAGGTTCCACATAGAACTATACAAGTCAATCGTTCCTCTTATATACTATAAGGGAAAACTATACCAAGAACCTTTTTTGTTGGGGAGGACAACTCTTTTGGGATAGCCATATCAAAGGTTTCTGTTTCAGAGATAAAACTCCAGGTAGAGCGCCTTTGATTGGTGGAACCATTACTCATTCAGAAAGCTGTCCAGGAACCATTTTTCTAAGAGTTTAGGCAAACTATAAGGGCTCACCAGACCATTGCAGGAACAGCCAATCAACCTACTGTGCATGTTTTTGGACTGTGGGACGAAACCAGAGTACCCAGAAGAAACCCATGCAAGCACTGGAAGAACCTGTAAACTCCACACAGTTACACCCTCACCGAGCCCAGGAGTCGAACCCTAGACCTTCTTGCTGTGAGGCAGACATGCTAACCACCGCACCACCGCCCCGCTGTGCCATATACATTGATTATTTATTTTTATCAATGTTCCTCTCCAGTACATGTAACTTTAAACGGATAAAACAAGTGACATGCCTTTCGTTAATGAATGAAAATGTAATCATTGGCAAATTGCTCTGGCATGAACAATATTTTTGGAAAGTAATAAACTTTCAGGTGTAAACAGTCCCTTTGCTTCTTTATTAGTTTCCTGTAACTCCATCATCGACCAGGAAAACCTTTGTATTTGTTTTGCGAGATTTATACCACGGCCGACACACTGTAATCAGAGAGCTGAAGATTTGTCAAACCTCATACATGGTTCTTTAATTATTCATCAACGTCTATAATACAGCGCAATCCTGTGTCTTCAGGGACCGCATGGAATGACGCATCATTTACTTTTTTCCTCCCAGTTTAGATCAGAAAGACTGTTAACTTGGAGCACGCTATGTTCCGCAAAGTCGTTTATTTTTCTTATTGCCTTCCTGTTCCGCTATTTTTCTTCTCTAGTTTATTTTCTTTGTGTTTGATTTTTCATTCACGCTGAGAAAAACGGAGTGTGACGGAGGGAGCTGTTGAAGCGAAGGGCCGAGTGTATGAATAATTCAGCAGGCAATAAACAGGAGAGTGGGAAACAATGTGAGGATAATTAATCACCTCACTAAATATAGTCGGTTGGGTTTTGTTGGTAATGATTGTTTTGTTTTCTTTTCGAGGTGTTCACACTCGCTGTACGACACATACTTTCCTAAACATGGACTACACGAGATAAGATCAGTCATAATGTAGAAAATAAAATAATTGATTTCTTTTATAGAGGGTGATCACACTAGAGGTGCGATAGAAATGCGAGTGATGCATTTGTTTTTTTGTTTTTTTGCGAATTTTGAAATGCGTGTCAAAACGATTTGCGACTCCATGTACAAACGAATATTTGGTGGATTAAATATGTATAATTTTGTGCAAATTTTGATACTGATTTGTGATAATTTGTGATTGGTTTGCCGATGTTTGGTGAAAAAAATTAATCTCCCTTCGATAATCAGTCTTTTTTTTTTTTCTCAAGCCATTTGCTCTTTATTCGCATGTTATTAACGCAAACAAAATGCAAATAAAATACGAATGATGACAAAATACACGGAATACACTTTTCATTGTGAACGAAAAAATGAATGAATAATCTGCAAGCAAAACAACAAATTCGCGACCTTCTTGCGGACTGTTTGAGAAGTGATTGACACTATTCCAAGTCAGAGACTTCTTTTGTGACATTTGCAGAAATTTCAAACGTTTTAAATTTTTTGCGATGATTTCACAAACCAGGCGACCGAAATACGATACCACGAATGTCACAAAACAAATAAAAAAATGAAAAGCATTAGCTTAGCATTAGTCGAACCGCTTACTTTTTTTTTTTCAGTGACACACCTACTAATGGTATATGAACTGATATCCTAGTTGCGCAGTAGCCAATCAGAACATACGATTGTTCATATTCAGTGTGTATGAATGGAATAAATTTACTGAACTGCTTAATCTGATCAGGGTTGTGGGGAGGGTGAAGCCTATCTAAGCCGATTCTGGGTGAAGGCGGCGTACACCATGAACAGCTCGAACGACCATCGCAGGACCAGCACACACTCAACTGTTCACACTCATACTCACACCTAGGGGCAATTTGGAAGAGCCAGTTAGCCTAATGTGCATGTCTTTGGACTGTGGGAGGAAACCGGAGTAGCCGGAGGGAACCCACGCAAAACACAGGAAGAACATGCAAACAGATATGCTAACCACTACACCACAGTACAACTACAATAAATATTTATTTGAAAATATGTATATTAATTAATACCGGGCCAAATCATCTACCTCATGATTTACTACTTAGTTGTTAGGAGTAAATATCTGTATAAATGTGAACTTATAACCTTTTATGCAAATCGTACAATTGTTGGAGTTACAGCAGTTTTTGTGAATATT
>JAQMYF010000016.1:20365421-20382187 GCA_030014195.1 Neosilurus mollespiculum
TGAACGAGCTGCCCTCTAAAATAGCTTACTTGTGTATTAAAAATGGATTACAAGTGTCTTGGGCCTCAAGAATTTTTTGTAGTATTAAAAGAACTGTGTTGGAGGAACTGTATGTCGGAGGAACCGTATGTTGGAAAGACTGTGTTTTAGCAGAAATGTATGTAGAAGGAACTGTATGTTGGAGGAACTGTGTTTTAGCAGAAATTTGCGTAGAAGGAACTGTATGTTGGAGGAACTGTGTCGTAGCAGAACTGTGTTTTGAAGGAAATCTATGTTGGAAGAACTCTGTTAGCAGAAATGTATGTAGAAGGAAGTGTATGTCAGAGGAACTGTTTGTCGAGGAACTGTGTGTCAGAGGAGATGAGTGATAAAGCAACTGTGTGTTAGAGGAACTGCATGTTGAAGGAACGGTGTGTTAAAAGAACTGTGTGTTGGAGGAACTGAATGTTGGAGGAACTGTGTGTTGGAGGAACTGTATGTCAGAGGAACTGTCTGTTAAAGGAACTCTGTGTTGGAGGAACTGTTTGTTGAGGAACTATGTGTCAGAGGAGATGTGTGATGAAGCAACTGTGTGTTAGAGGAACTGCGTGTCAGAGGAACTGTGTGTTAGAAGAACTGTGTGTTGGAGGAGCTGAATGTTGGAGGAACTGTGTTTGGAGGAGCTGCATGTTAGAAGAACTGTGTTGGAGGAACTGTATGTTAGAGGAACTGTGTTTGGAGGAGCTGCATGTTAGAAGATCCGTGTGTTGGAAGAACTGAATGTTGGAGGAACTGTGTTTGGAGGAGCTGCATGTTAGAAGAACTGTGTGTTGGAGGAACTGTATGTTAGAGGAACTGTGTTTGGAGGAGCTGAATGTTGGAGGAACTGTGTTTGGAGGAGCTGCATGTTAGAAGAACTGCGAGTTGGTAGAATAAATGATCATCAGTTAATAAATGAATCTCTGCTAAAATGGTGCATTAGTGTAAATCTACAGGAACCGGCACTGTATTTATGATAAGCAGATCAACTTTAGTGACCTATGTGATCATGTGACTCGCCGGGAGGTTTCATGAAAAAAAAATATTGTAGTCGAAGCTTTATTGCTGGTAACACCATCATGCTGCATCGACTTCCTTGAACCCAGGTGACCCCGCCCTCACTAGCATCTCTAGCATGGCAAGACAATCACGGAACCTCCTCAATCGTGAAATTTTTGTGATGTGCATTTTTTCTGCACTTTGAGTCCAAGTGAAAGAAGGAAAAGCACCTCGAGCACACCGACCTGTTCACATGACCTTCACAGTCGGAGGTGCACCATGTGTAACATATTGTACTGTAAAATAAAACTCTTATCTCATACATTGCTGTTTTACTGCCTTGTTTTTATTTGCTCTTTTAATTCCGTAGTAAAAGACTTGCGCTATTAAATGGAGTGGAATGATAAATATTTATAGACTAGAGCGAAGCTGTGTGAGTCTGTCTGAGATAATAATGAGGATTATTCTACTTGAGCTTTATTACACATTATCTTTTCATATCTACAAACTGTAAGCTTCTCCTTCCCCACTCTGCACTGTATATATAAATACAAATATATGCACAAAAAAATACAAATAAAAATAGCTGAACATTTTCCTTTATTCAAATTTTAAATGCTAATTATAAACATGATTAGACTCAGTTCACTGAAGCGGAGTTACTCTTACCGCCACAGGGTTGAAGATTTTCCTGGAACATCAATTACAGTTTGTTTTAAATTACATTAAGTGTAACACACCTTTAAAAAAGATATCTTTAATGTCGTGGAATGTGTTTGTTCATGATGTCATTTACGTTATAGCAGCTATGAACGCCGGACTCTTTTTGCATTTTCTTCTTAGATTTTGCACGACTGCCTCATTCACCATGTAATCAGTAATGCGGAAAATATTTTGCAACCTCAGACAAACCTAGAAAGCGTGTGGCTTTCAGGATAGCTAATGCTAAATGAAAATAAACAATTAGCATTCATGAAGACAAAACTTAACTAGCTTGCTAATTTAACATGCTAATTTACAAACCTTTACTAACTAGCTAATTTAACAAAGCAATTTACATAAATTAACCAGCTAGCTTATTTATGAAGCTAATTTAGGCGGGGCTTAAAACAAGTTGATTAATAAACTGCCTACTTGTATTTTACATATTACACAGAGAATAATACAGGTATAAAAGTTTATTATTACCATTTGTGCTCTCTCTGTCACACACATGCACACACAGACACCAACATACACAGAACAAGATAACCCAGGAGACAACTTCTTTCTCACAGTTGGTCCATCACACATCACACCTTTTATGGGAAGAAAAAACTAGTAGAAAGGTTACACACGGAGTGGAAGAGATTGTTAGTTGGAACAGTTTTTAAATCACATTTTTTCTTTTTACAAACTTGTCAGTTTGCCATTTTCTGCAGCAAAATGTGTGTGTGTGTGTGTGTGTGTGTGTGTGTGTGCGTGCGTGCGTGTGCGTGTGTGTGAAAGAGAGTTTGTGCACGCACTATGGTGTGTGTGGGGCCTTCTGGGTTTTTTAATTTTCTGCTTTTTTTCACTGCTTCGGTAAATTTGTGCAGTGCATGATGAGTTGTTAAGGGCGTGTGTGTGTGCATGCGTGTGTGTGTGTGTGTGTGTGTGTGTGCTTGAGAATCACTTTTTTTAATCATGAAATAATAACCATTTGCATCTAAAAGTTGAATTTAAAAAAAAGACCTATAATTATTCACATGTAATGACCAATGTGTCAGAACATCGCTCTGTGAGAACAATCAGGACATCACGCTGTTAAAGGAACCCCTTTTACCTTTCGATTTTGTGTACACTGAATATTCAGAGAAAAAAACCCGAAGAGATTCCCACATAGGTGGCATGGTGGTGCAGTGGTTAGCACATTTGCCTCACAGCAAGAAGGTCCCGCGTTCGATTACCAGGGTTGCGGCGTTTCCGTGTGAAGTTTGCATGTTCTACATGTGCTTGTGTGGGTTTCCACAAGGTAGTCCGGTTTCCTCCCACAGTCTACAAACATGCACAGTAGGTTATTTGGCTGTTCCAGGCTCGTGGTCAATGAAGTTCTTTCTTTATTTTATTATACTGAGGACTTTTATTAACATTCGCTGGGATAAGGCAACACACGATTGGTGAATTCAAAGGAAGCGCCACCATAGAGTGTCGTAGAGGCGTGGCTAGTTTCAGTAGAGGCGTGGCTAGTTGCAATGCATTCAGTCTATGCAGGCACAGAGTCTCTGATTTGTACATGTGTGCCTTGGGTTGCAGAAATAAAAAGAAAACAAAGAGTGTGCCCACTTTTACCTAACATAAATCAACAACAAGGTGATGCGATGAAGTTACTGTCACTGAAACTCTCCAGAAGCTGATTAATATCCTATAACGGGACATTTATTATTGCTCTTACATCAGAGTCATTTAACTCCAAGTACAATAATAATTATGACTGACAGTTTTCATCCATTTATAACTACATTTAAATTAATGTTATGAGACATTTTATGCTACTCATTATTGATGTTATAGCAGCCATGAACAGTCATTACCACCACTCTCCATAACTACCACCAAGCTGGTCAGATATTTTTCTTGTTAAAAATGAAACCTAGAATCTTGCCGCGTGCTGAGATTTTCTCCGTGCAGACTTTAGCTAAATTAGCATTGTAGCTTCAGTACAAGAACGGACAAACGAAGCACTGGCAGATCGACTTGCACTGTGTTTTAAGAGCCAGAACAAATACAGGATGAATTAAATTAGTCGCTGCAGAATGTCTGGTGTTTTCATTCATCTGTATTCAGAAGGAGCGAGTTTTATTCTGCAGCAAGATGAAAATTAGACTTTAAAAAAATCCATTGCCGTTCAGAACCATGTGTGTGTGTGTGTGTGTGTGTGTGTGTGTGAGAGAGAAGCCTCAGTCATATGAAGCTCCTTTATCCTCACCCAACCACCTATCCCTGCTCTTTTTGTTAGAATTTTAAAATTTAATTAGGGATTTTTTTCTTCATTTGACGAGAATTTCAAAGCGATGCTAATATCTTACTTTTCACTACTTCCTTCTCCTCACATTCCGGCATGAGCTTTATTAAAATACACCTGCACTGAGGACGAGCTCTTCTCTCTGTACAGAAAAAAAAAAGCCTTGAGATAAGATATGGAACTCCAACATCCCACCGCTGCTTGACTGCTTGTCTATCAATCATATCACTTGTCAGTTTTTATAAAGCTCCGCCTCTTGCACAAGCATCCATGTGGATTTGCAGGAAATGCTGTCGTGATGGCTTACTTTTGGATTTCGGCTAAATTTAGCTGCCTAAAATCAGTGGATATTATATTCAAAGTTGTCACGGCGATCACATTATGCGAGAAAAGTGACTCGTGTCAGATCCGGGAAATGATACAGGAATGTGAAAAATGCTTTGCAATTTATAACAGTGGTAAAATAAATATGACGTGTCATTGCATACTGAATTAAAATGTAATCATTGGGGAACTGTGCTGGTGCAGCAATAGGAAACTAATCAGTAACAGGAAAGTTTCTGACCCCGCCCATGATTTCCTGTGTGCCAAAAAGAACCAATTAAAACTACAAATGAATTCGAATTCATCTTCTAATCTGCTCGCTTGTTCATTTCCTCCATTTTCTACCACTTACCCGGGTCTGGGTTGCAGGGTCAGTGTTCAAATTCTTTTTTAAGTTTTGATTAGATGATTTGATGGTCAGTTGGGCATGATTAGGGTTGGAGTGAAGGACTTCAGGAAGGTAGATCTCCAGGAGCAGGACTGGGCACCCCTGGTCTACAGTCTCTGCAGGGAAGCCCAGACGCTCCTCTCTACTAACTCCTGGAAGGATTCTGAGGAATTCCCAAGCTAGCCAAGAGATATAATATCTGTACCGTGTCCTGGGTCTGCCGCGGCCCGGAACATCTCCCCAGGGAGGTGTCCAGGAGGCATCCTAACCAGATGCCTGAGCCACCCCAGCTGGCTCCTCTAAATGCAGAAAAGCACCAATTGCTAATCTGCTGTCATTAGATAATCTGTTGTTCATTGCAGCAAATTTCTGAATCCAGTTTATTATCCATTATCGGAGTGTGAGAACTACAAGAACTCCAGAACTCATCCTTCTTCCACATATATTTTGTCTTATATCCATTGTTTGTTATTGTACAAATAGTACAGGGAGAGAGAGAGAGAGAGAGAGAGAGAGAGAAAGAGAGAATGCTCTTGTTGTTTATTTTAATGGGAATGCAGGATTCATCGGGGATCTCTTCAGGGTGATAGATGTGTACCATGTGCTTTTTGTCTGCAGTTGTTCGTTTAGTCTACACACCAGACTACATTCACAAAACAGCATATTGCGAGTGATAGCACCGTGTAGTATAAAAATCCTTAAAGTCACGTAGTGTTCACTTGACTGGGGACGTTTCGAGTCTCCGATGACCTGATATCCTGCCATAATTCAGGGAAAATGATGTTACAGAGATATTACATAAGCATCTTTCTATTAGACAGAGGAATTGGAAGCAAATCTGGTTATGCTGAAGTACAAGTGCACTGACTCTCTCATCTTCATAAATTCTGAGCAGACTGAGAAAAAAAATCCCATGGCTAAGATTTCAAGCAGAAACATGAATCACACCATGTACACGCAGAGTGACCCCCATGGGCAAGATCTGAGGCTGTTCATTTGTGTTTGCGTGCGTCTGACCTGAACTCGGCTCCCTGTGGAAATGCAGGATGCTGAAATTGTGTTGTATGCTGATGTATCTGGAGCCGTACCAAGATGGTCCTGATGTAATAAAGAGAACAGTTTTCTTTGTTTTAGCACCCAGCAGTTTAGCATAAAGTCACATAGCAGCATTAGGGGCTCTCTTTGGTATTTCCGGTTAGTTTTCATCATTTGAATATCACCTCGGGTGCATTAAGCGTCATTTTAGTGTAGACCAATCTTTTTTGCAAGAACGCGGTAGGGCGGAATGCCGGGGTTTGTATCCAACCAAACCAGGCTTCCTGTGTACAAAAGTACAGGTTTGGAGTTAAAAAAAAAAATTACGCAAAAGGAATCTTGTTATTTGAGGTAGCTTAATACTGAGCAAATATTTTAATTTATGAAAAACAGTGAGAACCAAAATGTCAGCCACTCGGAAAACCCTTGCAGATAGCGGAACATGCCAGAAATAGCTGAGGGAGTAGCGGAAACTGCAAAGGGAGTTCCGAATGTCAGTTATACCAGATATAAAAGTGGCACCATCTCCAACATAGCTCCACTCACACCCGAGGCATGATTTCGAAAGAAATTGCCAAGGTTTCCTGAGTGATGTAACAAGTTTAAATGGCTAGCAGAAAATCCTAATGCTGTACTTTATCTACTATTCATTATTGCATTCATCTGATTATCCCTCCTCTCTGTTTTCTTCTTTAGAGCCGTGACAGAATGGTGGACTGCCTGAGTTGAGCCATGTTGCACACACCTATATCTTGCTGGCAGCCATTGCTGGGTCTGGCCCTGGCGGCTGTCTTCTTAGGCTCCACCCTTGCCTGCCCTTCCCGCTGTGAGTGTTCCGCCCAGAGTCGCTCCGTCATCTGCCATCGGAAACGTTACCCAACCATACCGGAAGGGATTCCTATTGAGACGCGTATCCTGGACCTCAGCAAGAACCGCATCCAGGCAATCAATCCAGATGACTTCTCTGTCTACCCCCACATTGAAGAGCTGGACCTGAGTGGCAATATCATTGCCTATGTAGAACCAGGTGCTTTCAACTTACTCTCGAGTTTACACACACTCAGCTTGAAGAGCAACCGCATCAAGCTTCTGTCACTGGGTGTATTCACTGGACTTTCGAACCTCACCACACTGGACATTAGTGACAATAAGATTGTCATCCTGGTCGATTACATGTTCCAAGATTTGCACAATCTCAAGTCATTAGATGTAGGGGACAATGAGCTGGTGTATATCTCGCACCGAGCATTCAATGGCCTGATCTCACTGGAGAGTCTAACGCTGGAGCGCTGTAATCTAACCATGGTGCCAACGGAAGCCCTGTCCCACCTTCACAACCTGGTGAGCTTGCATATGCGCTACCTCAGCATCAGTACCCTTCAGCCTTACTCCTTCAAGAAACTATTCCGTCTACGCCATCTGGAGATTGACAACTGGCCCTCCCTGGATGTTTTCCCAGCTAACACATTACATGGCCTCAACCTCACCACACTTTCTGTTACCAACACCAATCTTTCTACCTTCCCCTACCAAGCCCTGCGCCACATGCCTTACCTTATGCACCTGAACCTGTCCCACAGCCACATTCGCACTGTGGAAGGAGGACTGCTGCAGGACCTGGTGCGTCTCCGTGAGCTGAGACTAGCAGCAGCCCAGCTGGTGTCCGTGGAGCCCTATGCTTTCCAGGGTCTACGTTGGCTCAGAGTTCTTGACGTGTCACATAACAGGCTGGACACTTTGGAGAAAGGTGTTTTCCATGCCCCAGAGTCCTTGGAAGTGTTGCTCATCCATGACAATCCCCTTGTGTGTGACTGTCGGCTTATGTGGCTGCTGCAGAAGCGCCACTCGATCTCATTTGGAGATGAGCAACCTGAGTGCAATACTCCTGAAGGAATCCGTGGGCGCCCTTTCAAGGAGTTCAAGGAAACCCTGTTGTCCTACTACGTGACCTGCACCAAGCCCAAGATCCGAGAGAACCGGACACAGCTGGTGTCAGTGGAGGAGGGGCAGCCTGCCCAGCTCCACTGCAGTGCAGAGGGGACTCCTCGCCCCACCATTTCCTGGGTCACACCACGCCGAAGACATCTAACCAACAGGAGTCACGGAAGACTTACGGTGCACAACAACGGCTCACTGATTATCAAGGCAGTGGAGCTTCAAGATGGTGGCGTGTATGTATGCGTGGCCTCCAACACAGCCGGAAATGACACTCTCATGGTGTCTTTGGCTGTCAAGAGTCTGGGCTCACTCTATGCTAACAGGACCCAGTACTACATAGATCCTAACAGTACAACTGCCAACAGCACCAATTCACCCAACACAACCTTTGGTCTGGACCTAAAGACCATCCTGGTTTCTACAGCCATGGGTTGTTTCACATTCCTCGGAGTCGTCCTGTTCTGCTTTCTGCTCCTGTTTGTATGGAGTCGGGGCAAAGGAAAGCACAAAAACAACATTGATATAGAGTACGTGCCACGCTCCAAGTCCAACGGGGCCTCACCTGAGGAGGTAGAACAGACCTCTGGCCCGCGACGCTTTAACATGAAAATGATTTAAGTGGATTTAATGGGAACCAGTGGGAATTTATGCACACAGATCCATTGTTGGTAACGGCCATGTCAGGATGTACACGCACCCTCGACACAAGCCCTACGCGGATGTTTTACTGAACTCTAATGAGAGGAAAACGTGTGAAAGTCTGTGTCAATAACAAACCATTTTCAATTTCTATGAATCCCTCTTAGTAAGAGGATGCATTCAAAGACACTTAAAAAAATTGTGTACAGAACAGATTTGTAAAATTCAAGTATTACCCTTATTTGTTGGCTCGCAAAAATTTGGCATTCTCACTTCTACAGTCCCACGAACCATCAAACTCTTTCCCTTCTCCACTGCACCACGTATATGTACGTAATACCTAATTATGTATGTGTATGTTAACATGTAAGTCACTTTCTATTATTTGCGAATTCACAAGATGCAATGTCAGCCAGTTTTTGTCATTCCTCTTGCTGTCGGAGAACCCACAGCCCGCTCCGGAAAACTGTTTGTGAAATGAGGACAAAAGGGCTTGGGTGGCTTTCAAACGTTAACCCGAAGAATGTGTGTGCTGTTGATCTAACCCCAAATTATACAGTAATACTATATTTGTTTATAATATTGAAAAATGTTAAAAATATATAGAACATTGAGAAAAAAAAACTGATGGAATTTAAACTGCATTATACGAGATGAATAAGTGAATATTTCAGAGTCATTTAAGAACATACACTGAGTTGCCTTTTTATTGGTCACTACATTCGTACTATATAATCTAATAAATTCGCACCTCGGTGTATAAGCGCTATGTTCACTCACTGAGTTGACATTTTATTAGATTTGTAGAAACTAAAAAAAACTGCCGACTCAGTGTTACGACTTTTTAAAATCTACATTTTTGCATTTGTTTACGTTTCTACATGGACGAGGTTTTCTGTCCTGATTTTTTCATTCCTTTGATCTTAATGCTAACCTGATGATAAAGTCCATGTCCTCATCCACAATGTAATCATCCTTATTATTTTTTTATATAATTTTTTTTTTTTTTTTTGGTCCCCAATTAACAAAGGTTGGGCTTTGTCGTGGTAGATTCTCATTTTGTTGTTGAATCATTTAGATTGTAAAGAGTTCAAAGGGGAAAAAAGAGAAAAAGTAAAAGTATGTGAAATAAAGAATATCGATTTGTATGTTGGGGTTCTGTTAATATGTCTGTTTTATAAATATAGTGTTGGGGCGGCTTAGAAAATGGATGAATGTATAAATCAAAGGAAAACTATTATTAGCAAGAACACTTGCTAAAAAAAACCCACAAACCTCCACCAAGCCAAGCAATTCTGCTTATTTACCAAAAATGTCAAAAATGATAAAGAATGATAAAAAAAAATTCCTTGATCCTCGAATCCAGGTTGATGCCGCAGCCATCCGTGACCGGGAGTCCATGGGAGCTGCACTCTCACGGGAGGGAGGGATGTGCAGCAGCGGGTTGCAGCATGTGCATGCTTATGCCCCTCCCTGGTTGGTGGTGGTCCTGTGATAGGGAAGGATATACTTGATGGGTGGGAATTGGACTAAAATAAGGGGGAGAAAAATGGGGGGGAAAGGGAAAAAAAAAATCTGAATTTGATTAGAATCTTTTCAAAAGTTTCACAGGGTCTATGTACACAGCACCCCCTGCTGGACCTGCTGTTAAATGACACTTACAAGAAAAATCAACCGATCTCATAATGTTGAAAAATCCTTTAAAAGATTCCCGAATCCCGAATTTAAGCCGGATCATCTCCAAAACCTAATGAGAGGGCCTAATTTTCGCCAGGTTAACTCTACCCATCTATTCATCAATTTGCCAAACCGCTTAATCCTACTCGGGTCCCGGGGAAGCTGGAGCCTATCTCAGCTGACTCTGGGTGGAGACAGGACACAGTCTGAAAGGCTTGCTAGTCTGTCGCAGGGCTAGCACACACAAACAAGCATTTAAACTCTCACTCACACCTAGGGGAAATTTGGAACAGCTATTTAGCCTCATGTGCATGTCTGTGGAAGGAAACGAGTACCAGGAGGAAACCCATGCAAGTACAGTGAGAACATGCAAACTCCACACAGAAAGGTCTTCACCGAGCCTGAGACTCAAACCCAGGATATGCAAACCATGTGCTGACTACTGCTCCACCATACCGCCCAGGATAACTCATCAGATAAACTTATTTAATTCTACTGAGAATCAAAACAGCCAGTTGATTTCGATGAACAAACACACAAACACACACACACACACACACACAGACACACACACACACACACACACACACACACATACACACACCCTTGTCCTGACCGTGATCTCAGCCTGAGAAAACATTCTCTACAGGCATTGTATTTCAGGTAGTACTCTTCGGGAAGTGGTCGTTATAGGAAGAAGGATCTCATGAAAAGCTGTTAACCTTCTGACATTAGTGAAATGAGGAGGTTGGATATCAGAGACAGCACAAATACAGAATCCGTGAACATTTATCGAGTGATATCGAAGCCACAGTTTCACCAGAACCATAAAAATGCATAAGAGCTTCTTCATAAAATATGTCAATATCCAAATGCTAAAAAGAAAGAACACACATACCCCCCCCCCCCCCTCACACACACACACACACACACACACATACACACACACTCAGGAACACACAGGAGGTTTTATCCAGCGCCACCCCATGACATATTAGTAAGGTAAAGCTCTCCTCTGCTCAGGGAGACAAAAGGAAATGATGAGCTCCATGGGTCAGTAATGGCCATTTTTAACTTACATCCCAAGGGGATATAGTCACAAACAATTCCCATCACACACACACACACACACACACACACACACTAAAATCTTGAGTTTCATGTGGTATTTTTGTTAAAATCTTATGCAAGTATATTTTTTTTTGTGTCATTGTATTTTACTAGAGTAAGGGATAAACATGGCACGTCTGGCTCACAGCAAGAAAGTTCTGGGTTCTAGTCCCGGGCTCGGTGAGGTTTCCTCTGGGTACTCTGGTTTCCTCCGACAATCCAGAGACATGCACATTAGGCTAATTGGCTGTTCTAAATTGCCCCGAGGTGTGAGTGTCAGTGTGAGTGGTTGTGTGTGTGTGCGCAATGGACTGGTGAGCATTTCAGGGTGTACCCCACCCTCGCCCAGAGTTGGCTGAGATAGGCTCTAGCCGTCCTATCGAAGGGTTAAGCAATTCAAAAAATGAATGAAATTGCCCCTAGGTATAAATGGATGTTTAATGGATGTATAAAAAGATACATTGCATTAAAATCATGAAACTGCTCCAATGCAACATGGGTAGGAAATACAAAGTGAGTGATAACACTAGAAGTGAGTGATGGCTAGAAGACAGCATGATAGCAGAAGTAGGCTCTGCGATAGTCTGGCGAACTATTCAGGGTGTACCCCGCCATCGCCCAGAGTCGGCCGAGATAGGCTCCAGCCTCAGCGAGTGAGTGAGTGAGTGAGTGATGGGAGGAGTTAGACTAAATGAGCATTTAAGAGCTGGTCTGAACCCCTACATAACATATCGTAAAACATCCTCTCCCTGAGTCTGATATCTGTTTTGTAAATATTAAATATTAAATATAAAAGCTTTCTACACGGAAAATGTGTAATGCAGCATACCGAGACAGAGCCGGCACTCGGGGGCTCAGGAGCTCGGGAAAAAGACAAGAAGATGTGCCGCATTGCTCGTGCACTAAGGGATTCGACATCTTCCTGTTGCTATGGTAACAATCTCACTCGCATCATAAGTCATTCAAAACTGCGTTCCTGTTTTTGGACTGTGTGTACAGCCAGAAGGCTGCTCGTTAGCCTGCATAATTCATTAGAGGAATAGCCCATAGGAGTGAGTTTGTCGTAACTACCATCTGTGAATAATATTTGAGGAGGAACATTTAGACAGTTTTCCTTGTATTTATTAATTTATTTGATAAGTGATGGCGGGACCTGGACCCTGGCGCGTGGATTTGGGTCTGTTCTTACAAAGCTAAGGATGTAAAGACCTACAATAACAAGATAACATCAATAACAAACTTTACTAAAGGTGCTAAAGCTAATAAATAATGAGGTAAGCAAGCACAGAGTACTGGATGTAACACTAAAGCAAAGATAGCCAAAGTCATGTCATGTCATGTCATTTTCTGAACCACTTAATCCTAATTAGGGTCGCAGGGAGGCTGGCGCCCATCTCAGCCGACTCTGGGCGAGGGGAGAGTACACCCCGGACAGCTCGCCAGGCCATCGCAGGATAGCCAAAGTAGTGCGAGTAAAAACGTAGGAAGGTAAACTGTCTGCTATACATGGTGGCACAGGGCTGTAGAGGTTAGAATGTTCGCCTCACAGGAAGAAGATCCTGGGTTCAAGTCCCGTGCTTGGTGAGCGTGTTTTTGTGTTGCTCTTCCCAAGCTTGTGTGGGTTTCTTCTGGGTACTCTGGTTTCCTCCTAGTCCAAAGACATGCATGATTGGCTCTCCCACGCATGTTATGCTAATTGGTTGGTTCTGCGATGTACTGACAGGCTGTTCAACATATTCATTCATATACCAAACCGCTTTATATAGGGACTAGGGTCTCTAAGGTCGCGACTAGGATCACAGAGAGGCCAGAGCCTATCTCAGCCGGCACTGGGTGAAGGCGGGGTACACCCTAAACAGCTCACCAGTCCATCGTATGGCAACACACACGGCCATTCACACTTACACTTACACCTAGGCGTGATTTAGAACAGCCAATTAGCCTCATGTGCTTGTCTTTGGACTGGAAGAAGAAACCGGAACCGGAGAAAACCCACACACTGCCATGAGGTGAAAGTGCTCTACTACACCAGAGTGTCGCCCATACTGGAGACAATACTAGACCAAAACATCACAGCAAGGTAAAGAGTCACGGAAAGTACCAAAAAACTACAGAGAAGCTCCCGAGGCTGGTCATGTGCTCAAGGTTGTTCTAGTAACCAGGGTGTTGTTCATTTCTCCTGGAACAGCTCCCTCGCCTCTGAGCTGCACGCCCTGGTAGAGACTCATCTGGAAGTCCCTTTGAATAAAAGTGTGTCAGATTAATAAATGCAAAAATGTTTGATTCACTGCCGCGACATGAGAGCGGAAACTTCTCCGTAACTCTGAGCTCTTCTATCTTTGTTGGTTATATTCCACTTCAATCAGCCTCCATGATTTCCTTTTGCAAAGTGTATTTTTTGTTCTTGCTCTAAAGCTGAAGTCAGTTCTTCCCCCCAGCTGAAGTCAATAATCGAAACCGTTTTATTTCCTAACAGAAGTGCTCGTTTTTTCCATGCCGGTGCTGAAAGGTGGTAAATTATTACTGTTTTATTTTTTCATCTATGCAGATGAAGAGCTTCTGCCACACCGTCTTTTTTCCTTTTTAATCTCATGTTTGAGAGGAAGAAGCCTCGTCGATGTGACCGGACTTTTGAATTCCTTCAAAAGTTCACTCTTTAGCGCATTCGTCAGTTCGAGTCACACAGTTTTAATGAGCTTGAATACAATTGGAGCCTCTGGATATCTGGGGATTGTTTATATGTACAGTATGGGCTAGCATGGCATGGTGGTGTAGTGATTAGCATGTCCACCTCACAGCAAGAAGTTCCTGGGTTCGATTTCTGGGCTCAGGTGTTTTTTTTTTTTGTTTGTTTTTTGGTGTGTGTGTGGAGTTTGCATGTTCTCCCCGTGCTTGCGTGGGTTTTCTCCAGGTACTCCGGTTTCCTCCCACAATCCAGACATGCTTATTAGACTACTGGCTGTTCCAAAACAGCCCCTAGGTGTGAGAATGAGTGTGAATGGTTGTTTCTGTGTTGGCCCGCGATGGACTGTTGAGGGTGTGTCCTGCCTTTTCCCAGTGTCGGCTGAGATAGGTACAACCTCTCTGCAACCCTAATAGGATTAAGCGGTTCGGCAAATGGATGGATGGATGGATGGATGGGGGGATGGATATATGGTCCTGATTCCAAACATCAAGTTTTGTGTCAAAGTCAAGAAATCGGTAACTGAGACCCTTGAAATGCTTTACCAAACCCATGGCATTTAAGCAGTTACCCAGGCGAGGTGTTTTTGGTGGCAGTCGTGCATCCAGAGGTGCAAACACTGTCCTGCAATGGCATCCTGCCCCTCTTGAAGCATGAATGCTACTCAAACCCTAACAAACTCTCACACCAAGGGGTGATTTGGAACAGCCAGTTAGCCTTAGTTAGCCTGGACTGTAGGAGGAAACTGGAATAACTGGAGGAAACCCACGGAAGCACGAGGAAACTCGAGCAAACTCCACGCAGAAACACCCTCACCGAGCCTGGAAATCGATCCCAAAACCTTTTTGCTGTGAATCGGACTACACCACAGTGCCACCCGGATTTTATATCAGAAGGCATTCATGTTGTTTAATGATTTTTAATTGAATTCTTTATGATTTGAAGCCATCGTGTAAACAAGTGAGATATGAGAGAACCTTCTCTAAGAGTCCATTCTCTTCTAACAATCTATTGATTATCAGTAACCCAGTAATAAGTTTCTCCAACCATAATGCACCGATCATCAGCTCTTCAATCCTCCTGCTTTCAAGGACGTCGTCTGTTCATGGATTTGATATCAGTCTTATCCGGTGATTAGGAAATGGATTCCGATGTTTGGCGAGGTGGTGCGGTGTGATACTGAGCAATGAGCCGTTTGTCACTGGAAAAAAAATAATAATAATAATATTGAAAATGAAGTCATATTTCAGGAACATTTGTTTGGTGGAATGGGGAGAATTTCGGTCGGAGGGTGAAGTTCCTTGTGATGTGAGATTTACTTCTCTGCTGGAAGATGCTGATTCAATCAGATCACTTACAAAATCTGAAAAGTTCACTCCGTCAAGCCGGGCTCGCCCAAGTGTGACTCCGTCCTTGTTCTTGAAGGCTTGTTGGAGGTTTCTGCTTATGCACTTAAATTCCTGCGTGTTCTTCCCATCCGTCTTAATTTAGTGATGGCAGGGGGGTGTAAGCGCTCCACTGAGATCTCCAACCAAGCTACACAAATTGCATTGCAGCTCGTTATGCGCGCACGCTCCTGTCAGCCTCCGTGCTCCACATCTCCAACGTCTCAACTCCAAACAACTCAATTCGAGTGTGAAGTGCGCTGCCATCTCAGTGGAAGAGAATGCAGGCATGTGTTTCCACCTCACCCACTTTTTGAAAGCTCAAATTTTCCACTTCTCTAATTTTTTTTAAATTTATTTATTTAATTTTTCTTGGCATGTCCTGTAAACCAATCTCCAATCACAACAAACTTTAATTATACTGTGAAGAAGACAAGAATTTCGCTGACTGCACAGTACATCATACACTGAAGAAAGCCAGAGTGATTAAAAGTAATCCAATATAAAAATCAATACATATCAAACTAAAAATATAAACACATTTAGATCGGTATCATTAATCATAAACGTAGCGTGTATGGAGCTAAAAAAAAAAAAAAAGAAAAAGAAAAATTGGATTAAATAATTTAAAAACTGTTTAGTATCAATACAAATAGAGTATAAATGGATTTTGTATAAAAAATAGCTCATGATTTACATCTAGAGGACACTCATAGAGGTTAGGGTACCTCCGAAAGGCACAAAAGGATTATTATAACTTCATATAATTATAATGAAATGTCTCCCCCTAGTGGGCGTCTGATGAACGTTGTGCCCTATATTAAAGACATTTCTCTGGATTTCAGGAATTTTTTTTAACCTGATCCCATGCATGGATCACATGCAAAGTTTAATAATTTGTTACTTGTACATCATGCTTTAGTAGAAAAGAATTTCATCCAAATTTGTGTATAACTTTTAGAGTTATCTTGCACACGAACAAACAAACAAACAAACCAACGCAGATGCAAACATGACCTCCTTGAGGAGGGGATTATGCACCGAATGTGAGGTGAATATCACTGAATAAGCTCCAAACTATCCACCGAGCCTGAGGTGAATAATGTTTTAGTGTATACTACCCTGGGATCATCAGCATATCAGCACAAAAAGCACACTAAACAGAGTATATGTTATATTCACATGGCAGCGTTGTGGTGTAGTGGTTAACACATCAGCCTCACAGCAAGAAGGTCCTAGATTCATGTCCCAGGCTTGGAGTGTTTCTGTGTGGAGTTTACATGTTCTCCCAGTGCTTGTGTTGGTTTCCACTGGGTACTCTGGTTTCCTCCCTCAGTCCAAAGACATTCACATTAGGCTAACTGGCTGTTCCAGATTGCCCCTCGGTGTGAGTGTAAATGTGAATGGTTGTGTGAGTTGTCCATGGGATGGTCCGGTGAACTGTTCAGGGTGTACCCTGCCTTCATGCAGTGTTGGCTAAGATAGGCTCCACACCAACTTTAGTAGGATTAAGCGGAAAATGAGTAATAGTGAGTATACAGACATACATACATACTTACATACCACTTACATACTTACTTTTATATA
>JAQMYF010000016.1:20388272-20398272 GCA_030014195.1 Neosilurus mollespiculum
TATGCAAATTATAGGTTTATATGAATGCACTTGTCAAACAAGTGTTTATAGAGTCATCGCACTTAGAGGATCTTCACCTCGGACCGAAAACAGAAAGCAATATGTCTTAAAAATAGTAATATGTAAGTGAATGATAAAAAAATGAACGGAAAGAGGAGTCAGTGTTTGTGTCAGAACTCTAAAAAATTGTCTGAATGGAATAACTGTAGGAAAGTCGACTGAAAACCAGCACTTACACTTAAACAGAAAAAACAAAACAAAAAAAAAAAAAAACGAGGTAACAGCGGACTCAGTAGAAGCGATCATGGAGTGAGGATGATGATCAGATAAAACTGATGTTTAGTAATGAAGCACAAATACGCATTGGCCAAGGTGCTGTTCTAATAATAGATATAAATCTGATACCTGAACAATGATACGGGGTTACATGTCAGCCTAAGGACCAGGGGAGGTGGCAAGAGATGTACACGGAAATGTTCTATTTCCATTCATAGGTGTGATAAAAATAGGTTTTAGAGAGAGAGAGAGAGAGAGAGAGAGAGAGAGTGTGATAGATAAGGTCATGCCAGCATGCGTTTAGGAGTCTTTGAAGACAGGTACAGTATCTTGAAAGATCTCGAGATGACATAGTTGCCGATCTTTGAGGGCGAGCGAGCTGTATAGGAGAATCATCAGTATGCCATTTTCAAATATCTTTACTTTGGTAGCAAGGTGTTATCCAAGTGTTATTTAACGAGATAAATTGCACCAGATGCTTGAACAATAATTACTCAGTTGTTTACTACTGGGATGGTCACCATCCCATGGGCATCGAGGCATCGGTCACCCACACCTCAGCCTTCAACAAACTCTTACAGCAGATGTGAAACATGTTCTTGGTAATAGTTGAAGCATATCTACTGCCAGACGTTACGCCGAGAACAGGAAGTCGTGGAGAAATCCCACACTAGTGGCCATGACCTCACCAAGTTCAATTATAATATATCTAACCATACAGGGAGAGAGAGTCGGTCAAAGCTTATCTGAGTAAAAATTCATGGGGGAAATAGAAGGTTCCGTCCTGAAGAACTCATCTGTCCACTGATCCTGGAGAAAGCTGAAAGTAGCAGTAGTAGTGATGGAGAACAATGAGGGGTTATTTATTTATTTATTTGTTTGTTTTTTAATTTTCATTCATTCAATAATTTTCTGAACCGCTTAAACCTAGACTGGCGCCCATCTGGCGGGGTACACCCTGGACAGCTCGCCAGACAGTCGCAGGGATTTTGTAATTTATAATTCCTCTAATTAGTCTGGAAAAAAAAAATAGGACAGGTTTGGTGATGCCATGGTTTTATCCAGCGGTTGTAATATTTTATCATTTTATAGTAGCAGCTCATTCTCGGGGGGATTTGTACACCAAAACCTGCACAGATGCGACTTTGAAGGCATAAACATGCCAATAGATGCACTTAGATGATTTGTAAGTCATATTTATAAATGGTTGACGTCTAGAACAAGAACCATCTGGACAATTTTATAAACAGAACCTAACAGTGTGTAGTAGAGCACGTCGGCACAATGGTTATGACTTCTGCCTCACAGCAAGAAGGTCCCGGGTTCGATTCCCAGGCTCTGGGCGTTTCTGTGTGGAGTTTGCATGTTCTCTCCGTGCTTGCATGGGTTTCCTCTGGGTACTCTGGTTTCCTCTCACAGTCCAAAAACATGCACAGTAGGCTAACTGGCTGTTTCAAATCACGCCTAGGTGTGAGTGTGAGTGTGAGTGGTTGTGTGTTACCCTGCAATGGGTTGGTGAGCTGTTTAGGATGTACCCCGCCCTCACCCAGAGTCGGCTGAGATGGGCACCAGCCTCCCCACGACCCTAATTAGGATTAAGCAGTTCAGAAAATGAATGAATGAATGAGTGTGTAGTAATCAGAAGTGCTTTTCCTCTAAAAGGGTTTAAGATGAAAACATTTTGGCTGTGTTTATATTTTTATTTGTAATTGATGAATTCTTTTTATTTATCCTAAGGCATCAAATCCCAGCACTCACCTGAGGAGTGGATGATTAATGCTCCAGGCTGGTGACTCCTCTTGGACTTTTCTTGGCTTTTGACTTCATCACAGATGTTTAACTGTTGTGATTCAGACTCGAGACAAAAACACCAAAACCACTGCAATATCTCGGGACGAGAAACTAACCGTCGACTAATCACAGCATCTGCTGATTCTTATCCACATCTGCATCTATCTCACAAACTAATTGGATTGATTACTGACAGGCAAATCGCAAAGGCACAGCTTGACTAATGACTTCCTGTCTCCGCTTTTCCATCTCCACCCCGACTGGGATCTGCAGGAAGACTTTGTTGTATGGGCCCGTGGCTCTCTCCTCTACCTTATTGCACAGCGCACCATGCAATCTAATCTGCAGCTGCAGGCATGCTAACCTGACTACTAAATAATAAACAATGCTGGACCGTTCCGCCCATAATCCAGGTATTGCTTTCTGCATTTATTGCTCGATGTGTTCATTATCTGCTGCTCCTCCTCAGGCTGTGAATTATTATTGTTTTCCTCTTGACTTTGTGGAGGTTTTTTTTTCCCCCTGCGTTCCCTTCTGCCCGTCTCCATGTGTTTAATCTAAACTTGATACTAGTTCAGGAAAAGTTACCTTGTGTACGTTAAATATTCTATGTGTACATGTGTGTGTGTGTGTGTGTGTGTGTGTGTGTGTGTGTGTGTGTGATATTATAGACTCCTATAATTAAATATAAAAACAACCTGAATAAGCGATAAAGGGTTTTGAAGTCATTTATTAAATCCTTATTCATATTATTAATATACTTCAATAGGTCATTTCTACATAAACATGGATACAGATATTTTTTTTAAAGAATTTTATTCTGTTGGTGGCACGGTGGTGTAGTGGTTGGCACGTCTGCCTCACAGCAAGAAGGCTTGGCAAGGGGGTCTCTCTGTGGAGTTTGCACGTTCTCCTGTGCTTGCGTGGGTTTCCTCAGGGTACTTCAGTTTTCTTCAACAGTACAAGGATATGAATATTAGGCTATTAGGCTAGGTGTGTGTGTGTGTGTGTGTGTGTGTGTGTGTGTGTGTGTGTGTGTGTGTGTGTTGATCCTGGATTGAACTGGCGAGCTGTTCAGGGCGTACTCCACCTTCTCCCAGTCAACTGTGTTGAGCTCCGGCCTCCCTGTGACCCTAGAAGGATTGAACAGTTAAGGAAATTAAATAATGAATTTTATTCTCTGAACTTTTGACTGGTTATACACAAACACTGAGAAAATGTGAATTTTTATATAGATTTATTTTGTACTATTTACCAGCGTAATATTTTAGCATTTATTTGTGCTCGTGTAAAAGAAATTATAAATAATATAAATGTCTATAAATATGTTTCTGACGATGTTCACATTACTGCAGGGGCGTGTACGTGGTCAGTGCATCTTTTATGCTTGTTATAAACAGAAATTTTAAAGTCAGCAAAAAATAGAACTAGTGATGAAAAGTTATATTTTTAACTAAAATAAAATAAAAATAAAAACTAGTTTTTGGGAAAATTTCAACAAAACAAAACCTAAAAAACAAAAACACCTATTCATAATATTGTACACCTGTTCATATTTTTTTTTTTTTTTTTCATTAATGAATTAATTTATTTGTTTGTTTGTTTGTTTCATTCATTTATTTATTGGAAATGAAATACAGTTTCAGGTAAAATTAGCTTTTTTTGTTGCTGTTATTTGAATTGCAATGTGGTCGCCCCACCACTTTAAAGATGAAGATGAGACAGTAACACACTGGTTCCAGCAGGTGGCAGTAATGTGCTGTGAATTCAAATCTGTACTGAAATAAAAAAAAATACTAACTAAAACTAAATCAATCCCTCAAAATAAAATTACAAATAAAACTGCACTCGTAACTCTACAACTAAAAAAGAAACTGAAAGACTAAATAAAAATATAAACTAATAAGAATTTAAGAACTGTAATTACTGGTTCTGAATGTATCAGGTTCTAATCAGGTGTGTAATATTTTGTCATGCTGCTCTTAGCTATTCTTGAGGCTTTGACTGAACAGTTTATGACACACTATCGTCACCTGCTGGTGATTATCTGAACATTTTCCACATCTCTGTTCGGGCAGGTGGAGATATCTTGGAGTTTTAAAGGAGCCTCTTGTACCTGTACGACCTGTCACGTCACTCTCAGAAATATTACGTAGCGTCTACAGATTCGGCTCCTGAGAAGAATACAACGAGACCAGAGTTATGAAAGATGGGGACGAACACAGGAACTGAGTTTTATCTTTGTTGCCTTAATATTTCGAGCGACAGGAAATGCTGCAACATGGACTTACTCATGTAGGAACATTTCACCATCAGGTTCCTTTGTACAACCGGAATATCTTTCTTGAGCTAAATACAGCTGTGTCCTTCGTTCCACTTTTTCAGGTATGAGAAAGTTGTATAGAAGCTCTGCGGAGATAGCAGTACTTTCCAACTTTTGTGACACTTACCACCGTTAGCCGACATCACAAACAAGCTCCGGAAGGGCACAGCATATAAAAAGTACAGCAGGTTCCAGAAACAATATAAGCATCTAGGAACATTTATTTATACATTTACTGCAGCACTTAATCCTATAAGGGTATAGGCAGGATACACCCTGATCAGCTTGTCAGTCCATCGCAGGGCCAACACACATACACATAGTTTGGAACGGCCAGTTAGCCTAATGTGCACGTCTTTTAGATTGTAGGAGGAAACCGGAGTACCCAGAGGAATCCTATGCAAGCTTGTGGAGAACATTCACACTCCACACAGAAACGCAGTCGCCAAGCCCGGGACTTGAACCCAGGACCTTCTTGCCGTGAGCCGACGTGCTAAACAGTAATCCACCGAGTCGCCCTGCTTCATCTTCACTAAACCTATTTTCTATCAGTGGAATGTGAAAAGTGTCCAAACTTTCAGTGTACTCCTCTTGCGATGTCGCCGGGCCCTTAACGTGACATGTAACCCCATATCTTAAACGGGATGTTTATTTTTTTTTTTTTTTTTTTTTTTTTTTTGAAAAAGGAGGAAGTCTGAAGCCACTGATATTTCTCAAGGGTTGAAAATTATGTTCTATAATTTTAGCACTGCCTCAAAAAACCCAACTTACTTTTTGTTTGTTTGTGTTTTGTTTTTGTTTTATTTTTTGCGAAATCCACCACGATTAAATTCTTTTCCAGCATTTTTTTCTTGTTGCCAGTCCACACAAATCCCAGGTGAGGAGCAATAATACCCGAACAACAGCAATGAGAACGATATTAATGGCATTTTTATACTCGACGGAGTCTTTTTACCGCAGCGTGCACATTGTAATTCAGCTATTACGCATCTCGGATTTCAATCGAGCTGTGATTCTCGGTGAGTTCCACTGGACGCAATCAAACGTCGGTTCCTGATAACGAGCCAGTTAGAGGATTCGCCTCGTCTCTCTTGTGACTGCGAAGGGAGCGTTGAGGTAAAGCGCTCAGTGCCTGATGGATTTACGTGTCAGGTATCGAGCTCGGCACTCTGGTGTGTCCCTGCAGTCTTTTAGCCTTCACCACGATGCTCAGATTCAGCTGTGAATCACTGAGAGGACAGTAACAAGACAGCAGGCATGAGTCACACTGAGATTCAGTGGAGAAAAAAAAAACTATAAAGAGTCCTCTGTGCTGAATTATCGGGTTCAGGATGACATTCATGAGTCCTGTTTCTCTTTGTTTCTCCTCTTTATGTTTCGGTTGAAAAGCACACAGTAGGGCTAGATCAGTCCGACTAACCTTCATAAAGTTCCAGCTCGAGCTAATCTATTATACAAATCTGTCAAGAACAACCGCGGGGGTCTACGCTCTCATCCCAGAGTCTCTATCTACTGAGTCACGACCATCTGAGGACCGGCGCTCACAAAAACTCACAAAAACATGGATAATGAAAAGCAGGATCAAACTGTAATGCAGTAGAAGAGGAACTTCCTGCGAATACCATTTTAAAACGACCTACAGTTCTGTCACTTACCGCGTCCCCCTCGGAGGCTTAAACGCCACTTCTAATTCGCATTGGTGATTATGGTAACAGTGGGCCGAGGACATACGCACTACAGATTTTTTTATTTTTAAAGGAATTTGTTTTAGTGCGGAAAAAATACTATGCCGGGACATCATGTTGCTGTCCTTCTCTGCTAGCTATGAATCTGAACATCAAGCTACTCATGTTTAGTGTTATTGTCCGCGGACCCATTGAAATCCTCTGTGAAAACTCTTTAGCTCCTCTACAGAGCTTCAAGGGGGAACCACGGTGCATGTAGTTTAATTCTGTGAATCCTCCTGAAGCCCCATCTAAATGCCCCGCACAGCATCAAACATCCCCCACCCTCTCACCGCCTTACCCCCTACCGGATGCCCTGCGGAGGATATTTTCTCAATAAGTGACAGGACTGTATGAAATTTTCTGTCACAAGATGTACGCAAGGTGGTGTAGTGGTTAGCCCATCTGCCTCACAGCCAGAAGGTCCTGGGTTCGAGTCCTGTGCTCAACGGGAGCTATTCTGTGTGGAGTTGGCTTGTTCTCCCTTGTGTTTGCATTGGTTTCCTCTTGGTATGCCAGTTTCTTCCAACAGTCCAAGGACATGCACATTAAGTGAATCGGCTGTTCCAAATTGCCCCTAGGTGTTGGCCCTGCAATGGTCTGGCAAGCTGTGTCCCGCCTTCGCTCAGAGTCGGCTGTGATGGGCTCCAGTCTTCCTGCAACCCTAATAAAGGATGAAATGTTTTGGAAAAGGAAAACTTTTTCTTTTTTTAAAACAAGAAAATAAGTGTTTATAGTTACTAGGAGTGAAATTGTTGTGTTTAACTTCCAATAAAATCTTCAGGAACTACAGAATAAATAAAAATAATGAAAATCTTTAATGAATAATAAACAAACTGAGATTGTTGAAGTGTTGTAAACGAGCAGAAACCCCACTGTCACTCATTACAGGTTCTAAAAGAATCTCATTTGCCTCAGGTTCCAGTGTGTACGTGTGTTAGTGGTTTTTGAGCTCGATATACTGACTGGCTGTGAAGCGTCATGCTGTCCATCCCTTTTAGCTGTTAAACACCCAATTATCATTGCACTGGAGCATATTAGTGAAGGTCTAAGGTCCCCGCCTTCTAATGCAGCAGGAGATGGAGAAGGTACCACAAGAAGCTCGGAAACGCTTTTGAAGTTGTGGAGGATCCCCACTAGTTTCGCCAGATTGGCACGTTCGAGCTAAAACCTGTCCACCCCTGCTCTCTTTGTCCATTCTCAGGAGGGAAGAACATCGTTCAGAACATCATCAGCGTGGGCGCACTCTATTAGCAGAGTGTTAGGGGTGCTAAAGGGAAAGTATAACTTTAATCTGTCTTTTAAAAAATCCAGTCGGTTTAAAGCAAAGGGGGAAAAAAACTCATTTTCATCAAAGCCATGCAATTAACCAATCACCTGCCATGACATTTCCCAAGTTAATTGGGAATGATGTAAATGAGGTGTGATGCTGTACGACTGCAAATCCAGATCGCCACTTCAGATGAGTCTGCAGACCAATCCTGTGGTGTGTGCACTTCGGGGGTTTCTTCAGTTCCTCGTGCACAAGTTTAGTTCCTACATTTAAAAAAAAGAAATAAATGTATAAAGATGTTTTGCGGCCAGGATGAGAATCAGCACTTCCAAGTCTGAGGGGTTGGTTCTCAGCCGGAAAAGGGTGGAATGCACCCTCCGGGTCTGAAATGAGGTCCTGCCCCAAGTGGAGGAGTTCAAGTATCTCGGGTGGAAGGATAGGACAGGAGACCAACAGGCGGATCAGTGCAGTCTCTGCTATATCACCAGGAAGAGCTGGAGGAAGTGGCTGGGAAGAGGGAGACGTCTGGACCTCACTGCTTAGGTTGGTAATATGATTAACAATCAAAGATGTCAGCACAAAGCCTTTAACATGACACATACATCAAAGATTGATTGATTCATTCATTAGAGCGCTTATAACTTGGGAAAAAGTGCTGATAGACTCACCGTTATCATGGAGCACAACTAGGAAACCATATATGGACTTTCAAATTACCTTTGACCTTGAGTGACCTTCAAATGTCAAACTCCAAGCATTTCATAAAACCTTCAAACCGTACATATTGTAAGATGAGCACATGGGTCATTAAATCCAGTGCCATACAGAAAACATGTACTACACTATCCATGCTTCACTGGGTATATTTACTACATCCCACAATAGCACAGAAATGGTGTTCCCACTAACCATCTACCCTGGTACTGATGTCAGTTATATCCCTGTAGAAAGTCTTTTTTAAATGCATTGTTCTCTAGCTAATCTCACCGTCATGACTGAGTCACTGCCGAAAAGCGAAGGGTACAGACCTGGAGAAATAGCGCGACTCTGGAGAGAGATATATAATAAAGTCTGCAGTACGGAAAATCAGCCTTCCTATCCAATGATAAAAATGTGTCCAAACTGAGTAGGATTAAAGCACTGGAGGGGAGAGAGAGAGAGAGAGAGAGAGAGAGAGAGAGAGAGAGAGAGAGACTCAAGAGAACTAATCCAAATTGAGTTGCACCTGTTGAGATGTTATCGCTCTGTGCTGATTGGAGTTGTGATCACACGGCAGGTCTATTTGAAAAGGAGAGTGATTCCGCGCTGTTTCAGGAAGCACAAAGACGAAGAGCTCGAAGTTTTGATCTTGAAATCAGGTCACGGACGTTTCTTCGATAAGGGGCAGATAAGAATCACTGAAAGTCCAAACAAAAGGTATGAAAAAAACACAAAGCTTCTAAAATCCCTCGTAAAGCCCCCGGCACGTACGCCGCAGTACAGCATAAAAAAAACTTCCTCAGAAAGGTGGCGGCGTTCCGTATGTATGACAGGAACTGTATCATATAACATTTCTACCACAGTGTTAGGCTGAACGCTATGGCGGTTGTACGTCAACACAGTAGCACGAGAATATCGTACGAGGGTTTTGCAATAGTTGGATCAATTTCGTATGATTTAATAATTATCTGAGTCACAGACCTCCACACCACACCAAAGACATATTTCATATGTGAACGCAACGACGCAGCTTTTAAATCCACCTCACCCAAAACCTACCTCAGTCCCTTATGTTATAGCGTCGCTGAATTTGTGTGATTAAAAAAAAAATTACAGGTTGTTTGGGGAGGGGTGTTAAACATTTTTTTTTTGTGCTTAGCAAATGATTCTGTTGTCAAATGTCATGAAATTGTAAGCATTTAAAAAAATAGAATTAAAATCAAAATAGAATTTTTGTTACTACTATTGTTTCTTAATACAAATAAAAACAATACTGGACATGCCACAGCCACGCACAACAACAGTAACCATAGCGATTACTACACTCTTGTACCTTGCTAGTTGGAGTGTAGAGTTATGCTAGCTTAAAGCCTTCCAAATTACCACTGCGTAGCATTACATTCTCATGAGCTGAGAACGAGCATTTTATACATTCATAGGGGGCGGGTCCTCTTCCATGGAGCCGCCATGCTGCCTTTACAGAGCACCTTCCACGTTTCGTGTTTTTCAGGTGTTTATTGCAGCTGGATAACAAGTTTGAAAACCCAAATTTTAGCGAGTGAGGATGTGAACACCTCGCTGGTTTGGTGTTTTGGGAACATCCACCCAGAAGAGATCCCGGGTCGACAGGGACTATGTCTCTCGGCTGGTCTGGGAATGCCTCGGCGTCCCCCCGGAAGAGCTGGAAGAAATGGCTGGGGAGAGGGACGTCTGGACCTCAATGCTTAGGCTGCTGCCGTGACCTGACCCCGGGTTAAGTGGAAGAACATGATGACGGAGATGAGGGATGTGAATACTTTGAAGTATGTTAGAGGCTATGAAAAGAGGGAGGAGTAGAGGGAAAATTCTTAAGGGGTCACGGGGAGGCTGGAGCACCCTGAACAGCTCGCCAGACCATTGCAGGGGCAACACACA
>JAQMYF010000016.1:20413060-20433737 GCA_030014195.1 Neosilurus mollespiculum
TAGGTGATTCACATACATTTCGGACTGTCACTGATTGGTCGATAACAGATTGACACCTGGTTACCCAATTAAACGGAGAAAATGGCATGAGACGTTCAAAGACTACTAAGAACATAGAACATTTTACTACCATTTGTAGCAGGGCGCTACAAAAGAATTCGAATAAATCACCTTGTTACTGTTTATAAGAATATAAATAATAATAAAACGCTGTTATAAATTCTGTTGTAGAAAAATAATCATCAGCAGGTTGGTGTGATGAAGCAAAGTTAACGCTACCGCCAAGTGGAATATTTCTCCCTGACAGGTGGCTTCTTTCACCTGCTCGTCTTTTTCTTCTGTATTAACGATGTTACTGAGAAACTGCAACACAGCGTCACGTAAACGTTTACCTTTTACCTCAAAGCGCTGACACTGGAGACTCCTTCCTTAAACGTCCCGAGTGTACACCCATTTGCTCACTCATTTACAGAACCGCTTAATCCTACTGTGGTTGCGGGGAGGGTGGAGCCTATCTCAGTTGACACTGGGTGAAGGCAGGGTACACCCTGAACAGTTCGCCAGACCATTGCAGGGCCATCACCAAGCCCAGGACTCGAACCCAGGACCTTCTTGCTGTGAGGCGAACATGCTAACCACTACGCCACCGTACCACCCCAATTGAACACCGTCCGTTTATGGGACGTTTCTATAGAAACAATAACTGATCAAATGAAGCCTCAGAGAAAATAAATGAAAAAACACTTTCAGACCAATCAGAAAGGAGAGAACGCTATGAAACCACCCGCCTTCCTGTCAGGAGTTCAATGTTGGATGTGTGACAGATAAACGTGGCGTTAAATATTCTTGTCAGCGTGTCGGTGCGTTCCGGCTGAGGCACTAATCACGAGCGATCCGGAGAGGGCTGGATTTGGGAATCGATGACGGCTGGATGATGGGATGAGCGGATTGATGATGGGAAGTCAGTCGGAGGAGCGCTGGTCCTTGGGGATGAGTCTCAATAAACAGCATCTCAAAACAATAAACTGCTTCTGTCACAGTAACCATCCGCTAAGTGTATTTCATTTCAGCACCTCGGTCTCTTTTATTTGTCCTCCATCAAGTACGTTTGTAGCTCAACATGGCGTAGAACCACAAAAAGATTGCCTGTTTCCCAAAATAATTGCCTTTAGTGCTTTACCGTGTGTGTGTGTGTGTGTGTGTTAGAGAGAGACCCGAGGGGAAATAATACTCAGAAAGTGAGACCACTGACAGACAGACAGACAGGCAGACAGGCGATGTGAGAAATAAACATCACATTACCATAAAATCAAACTTTTTTCCTCTTTAAAAATATAACCATGACAGTTTGCCTGCAGATGTTTTTTTAACTGATAGGAAAAAAAAAAAACTTTTAGAGAGAGGTGTGAGGTTTCTCACTCATATATATATTTTTTTATTTTGGTGTCGTTAGGAGTTATTGTTTTTTATTTATTTAGGTAAAGTGCTGGGACTCATTCATTCATCCAAAAAAACCTCCTCGCAGATTCCAACCATGCCCTATGACATCATCATCTCTTTATCACCAATGGTACTCTTCGTTAACCCCATGCATTGCATGGGTTTCCTCCAGGAGCTATGGTTTCCTCCCCCAATCCAGACATGCACAATAGGCTCACTGCCTGTTCCCAATTGCCCCTAGGAGTGAGTGTGAGTGTGTATATATAGTTGTGCATGTGTTGCCCTTTGATGGTTCAGCGAGTTGTTCAGGGTGTACCCCGCCCTTGCCCAGAGCCAGCTGAGATAGGCTCCAGCCTCCCTTCGACTGTATTAGGATTAGGTGGTTTGGTAGGAGTGAGAGAGTGAATGAGTTTTGTGCATCTGTATGAGGATTGACACTTTTAAAAAAAATTTTGTTTGGGAATATAACAAAGTAAGGAATACGCATCTCCTTCAGTCAGCAGCTTCTTAATGTTTAAAAACTTTAAGATCTTAAACTGATTGTTTGAATTTTTTTTCGTAGGACAAAAGGGCAAATATTTTCTCCGCTATTCATTTTCAATTCACGCAAACTGCACGTGGCCTGATATATAAGTGTCCTTGAGTCTCTCTAACAGATATCCACTCGCTTTCCTCTCCTCATTACGGCTGGAATAAGAGCTCATGAACTTTACCACCATCTCAAGAGTCAGTGTGGTGCCTGAGGAGTACGCTTCACGCATTCGGGGAGAGTGATGTTCCGCGCTCCAACCGTAGCTTCCAGTGAACACGGATTAATCTCCATGTTTGCTCCGATCCCTTTGTGTTTTCCGTGGTACAGCTCAGAGCTGACACCTTTGACCGGATCTGTCCAAACTAAATAGAAGCCCTGTTTGCTCAGTTTTTTCTCGGAGGCTAAACCTCAGTCTGAGGTCAGTGTGTGTTTTTATTTATTTTATTTATTTATTTATTTTTTATAATAAAGAATAACACAGATCAGGTGTTGGGTTGATTCTCGTCTGGCTGCTCGGCGGAGAGGAGAGCTGAGCTCGGCTGGCTGGAGCTGATACAGAGAGTCATTGAGCCACGAAAAAATACAGTTAACGCGGTGAGGGTGGCTCCAACGGAAAAAAGGAGCAAAAAAAAAAAAAAAGAAGAAGATTGGCAGCTTCATAGTGCTGGATAATCTTTACTGAGGTTTAGAGAAACTTAGCCTCCTGCCTCAGAGCGATAAAATATAAATCCATAATTTTATTTAAGTTTATACTTATTTATTAAATCAACATTTCTAATAAACTCAGAACACATTTTACATAATAACCTTTTGCACCGGCAGCACGTCCGCCTTACAGCAAGAAGGTCCCTCGGGTTCGTGTTCGTGTTGTATGTGCTTGTGTGGGTTTCTTTGGGCTACTTCTGAATGGTTGTATGAGTGTTGGCCCTGTGATGGTCTGGTGGGCTGTTCAGGGTGTACCCTGCCCTCGGCCAGAGTCGGCTGAGATGGTCGCCAACCTCTACACAACCCTAATTAGGATTAAGCGGCTTACAAAATGAATGATGAACCTTTAATACATCTGTAAAGCTAAAGTTATAATAATGTACAGTACAATGTTAATCATCGATAAGGTGAACAGTGAAGCTTTCGGGATGAGAGAGAAGCGAGAGAAGATTTATCAACCTGAACTACCACAGAAACAGATCAATAGCGCATACAACTGTGTGTGTGTGTGTGTGTGTGTGTGTGTGTGTGTGTGTGTGCGCGCGTGTGTGGTGCAGTTAGAGGAAAATAATCAAGAACCCATCCTGCATGTTTTATTCCTCTTATTCTGCAGCTGTTTCATCAAGAAGGATTCTATCTATCCGCCGCCTACATTGATTTGTGAGAGGGGAATATGGTAACAACTATGGTAATGCCGCGTGTCCGTTCATCCGTCCTTTACGCATCTTCACCATGCGATTATTATTAACCAATTTGTCGCAGGATCTTCATATTATAAACAGAAGTCCACTTCGACAACGTCTTGTATGAGTTCTGAGGACTGTGGCAAAATTGAAGTCAAATTGAGTTCATTTTGGCAAAATTCATCAAAATTACCTGCGTCATGAAATCACTGATCACCAATCGGATGTAGGATCTTTATATTTAAAACACAAGTCCATCTCAGCACTCTCTTACATGAGTTCTGAGGACTCTGACCTTGACCCTCTTTTTCAGGGTCGAATTGAGGTCATTTTGGCAAAGTTGGTCTTCGCCGTGCAATTAATGTTCAACAATGTCACTGTGTTTCTGAAGCTTTTTGATCTACTGGCTGTATTTATTTTGACTTGTTTATAGATATTTTTAGTAAGAATTGCAATTAAACATAAAATGAAAAAATTAGAATGTTTTACAAGCAGAATGGGGTGGAGTCTGACACGTGGAGGCGAAGTTAATTTCAAGATGTAGCCTAAATAATAACTAAACTTTCCTTCATTCCTTCATTTGCTGAACTGCTTTGTCTTAGCATTGCAGAAAGGTTGGACCCAATCTCAGCCGACTCTGAATGAAGGCAGGGTACACCTGACCTGTTTACCAGCCCATCACAGGACCAACACACAAAACAATGTTAATAAGGGATCATAAATGCTGATAACCTGTCACGTTCACTTCTCCACTTCGACATCATTTCTTTGTTCCTGCGCATTTAAGCACAGCATCCTCAGCCTCCTGCTGCTCTTAGTGTCGGGTCAGTTTGGGTCTATGCTGTGTGTGTTCCATCACTGTCGAACACCTCCTCCTTCTTCTCCGCTGAGTGTCTCTCTGATTCCCAGGACGAGCAGAGCGAGCGATCAGACTGAGCATCTCTTTGCGAAACGATTTGAGATGCAGCCGCACCAGGAGCTTCACACCATCACCCCGAGAGGTTTACCATCAGCTGACCGTGTGTGAGTGTGTGTGTGTGTGTGTGTGTGTGTGTGTGTGTGTGTGTGTGTGTGTGTGCATTTGGAACACGCTTTACTTGCTGTAAAGCTCTACCATTTATTTTAAACAAAGAACATATGAAGAGCATATGAGCGTGCACTTTTTAACACACACACACACACACACACACTGCAAAATGCAACACTGCCCCCATCAGGAGTTTTTTTTTTTTTTTTTTTTAAAGACTTTCTTTTTGTCTCTCAGAAAAAAATACATTAATTCATTTTTTAAGCCGCTTATTCCTAATTAGGGTCCCGAGGAGGCTGGCACCCATCTCAGCCAGCTCTGATCGAGGGCGGGTTACACCCTGAATCACCCGAGCCCGGGAATCAAACCCAGGATCTTCTTGCTGTGAGAGAAACATGCTAACCACTGCACTACCGTGCTGCCCGAAAAAAAAACCCAAAAAAATGTAAATTATGAATTAATAAAAGTCATGTGATCAAATTTATTAGTGCCAAGTTTGATACCCAATCAGCTTAAATATTCATTCTGGCTTATGTAAGAAGCAAGAAGGTCCTGGGTTCGATTCCCGGGCTTGAGGCGTTTCTGTGTGGAGTTTGCATGATCTCCCTGTGCTTGCGTGGGTTTCCTCCGAGTGCTCCGGTTTCCTCCCACAGTCCAACAACATGCACATTTTTTCCCCTCAGTGTCCCATCCAGTAGAAATTGAACCCCTCTTTGCTTTACTCTATGGAAACCACGGAAAAGCTCCGGCTCTGATGAGCCACTAGGCTCGGGTATAAAAAGCCCAGCAGTCTTACCTAGCTGTCTTTCAGTGGGTGGCACGGTGGTGTAGTGGTTAGCATCACTGTCTCCCAGCAAGAACGTCCTTGGTTCAAGTCGCAGGCTTGATGAGGTCATTTCATGTTCCCGCTGTTCTCATGTGGGTTTCCTCTGGGTACTCCAATTTCCTCCCGCAGTCATGTACAGTTGGTTAAATGCCTGTACCAAATTGCCCATAGGTGTAAGTATAAGTATAAATTATTGTTATTGTGTGTGTTGGCCCTGCGATGGACTGGCGAGCTCAGGATGTACCCGCCTTCATCCAGAGTTGGCAAATTGTCAAAACAGAGGCGAGTGCTTCCTGACTCTTTCATATAGTGCACACCCTACTATCCAAATCTTAAACATCTTGTCGGGAAGTCCATCATCCATCTCCTTCCACATTAACTTCTGCTTTTTCACACTTCACTTCTTCTCTCAGACTTCCTGTCTCTGCTCTTTCTTTTTTCCTGAGTGAGAAGTTTCAGCTCATCATGTTCAAAGATCTCCGCTTCCCAGGGTTCCTTTGTGTTGTGAAGAAACTGTGCAGTGGGAGAAGGAGAGACTCAACCTCCTGCTAGGTTTTACTCTACGGACTTCATTATCTCCGTCTTACACTCGCTCTTTCAGACACTCACACCCTCACACACTCAGCAAAACCAAAAAAAAAAAAAAAACAGACAGCATGTCAATGAAAAATCCATAAAACCTGTTATTATTGTGTAGAAAGAAAATAATCATGCAGAATTTGACCAATAGAATTACTGAAAGCTGATCAGGTATCCAGCACTGGAATGGTGAACTTGTGCCACAAGAACCTTTGCAGAACCATTGAAGAACCCTTTTCCCACTTTCTGAGTACCTGGCCAGTTTCATTTAAACTCCTGCCAGGTTCTAGGTATTCAAATAAAAAAAGGTTTCAGAATAATTTGGAGTTTGATCTGTTAAAGTGTTAATACAGCTGCTCTGAGTGGTGAAAAGTTCTTTGAGTGTTACTCAAGGGTTCATTGGAAAGTTAGGGCTTTTAGCTTCCAAGTAATGTTTTAGTGAACCCTGAATTATACAGGTGAAACTCGAAAAATTTGAATATTGTGCAAAATTCATTTATTTCAGTAATTCAACTTAAAAGGTAACACTAATAGACTCATTACATCCAAAGTGAAACATTTCAAGCCATTATTTGTTAGCAGTCACACCTTACTGGAGAACGGCAAGAACGGACATTTGATGGATAGAAAATTTATGAAAGAAAATGATCCGGTGGTGAAAGTCTTCTCCAATTCTGCTCTAGGCTCTCAAGATACTCTGAACAATGTACATCTCTGTCCGTTTACATGTACAGTAGTTATACTGTACTTATTCTGAAGTCATTGTGTCTTGTGGACCCCCATTTCACATCCATTATTCATCAGTTCCCGTGCATTCCTTATCAGTAATCGTCCACTGAACATGCGGTTTATGTCAAACACACCTCTCACAGGTCACCTGATACACGTCAGGTAGTACTCTGTCCACAAGTCAGGTCCACCGAACATAAAAGGATGCGAACTGACAAGTATAGGACAAGGAGCACACGAGTTCCGACCAAAATGCACACCCAGCTCTCAACAACTGTACAACCAGCAGACGCCTTTGCCTTTGTATACATGCAGAAAACTTTTTGACAGATTAAACATCCTCTGCTACGCTCGCTCCATTGGCTTCCTGTAGCTGCTCGCATTAGATTCAAAACACTAATGCTTGCCTACCAAGCTAAATATGGACCTGCACCCTCCTACCTAAAAGCACTTAATA
The DNA here is from genome assembly GCA_030014195.1 of Neosilurus mollespiculum. Classification (NCBI taxonomy): domain Eukaryota; kingdom Metazoa; phylum Chordata; class Actinopteri; order Siluriformes; family Plotosidae; genus Neosilurus; species Neosilurus mollespiculum. The sequence goes on from JAQMYF010000016.1 coordinate 20,420,039, forward strand.
CACCCCCCACTGCACCACAAAAATGCACTCTAAACTCTTCTCTGTTCTGGCACCAAGGTGGTGGAATGAACTTCCTCTAGATTTCTGGACCCTTTAAAAGAGAAAACACAACCGTTAAGGGAAAAGCCATCATGAGATGAATATAAAGGGATTTTTATTATTATTATTACTAATTGTGTTGAATTTAAACTTCATTCATGTAGATTAGACTTGTGTGCAGTGTTGGTGAGCTTCAATTTGACGTCACGGACATCAAGAAGGACTTTAAATGTGTGAAGTTATTTCAGAAGGCTTCTGATCTCGACTCATGAAGCTGTGTGTTATGCACAATTCTTCTGCCTTTTATTTAAAATTAGAGAATAAATCCTCTCCATTTGCAGGCTCCACACTGTTCCTAAACGCCACCCAGATCTCCCGCATGATTAAACGGGAGTCTGGTCCTCGGAACGCACGCTGCGTTTTGATTTATTTTTCGTTAGGAGGCAAAATGCCAGCACCGTACCGCTCATTCCTCATATGGAGCCGGATTTGCATAAGTGCATAATGTATTCAAGGTACACGTCGAGGAGAAGCTCTTAAGATAGAAGCTTTATTTGATTTTTTTTTTAATACGTGTGCACCCGGTGAGGGAAATTTTAAAAAACAATCGTGACTAAAACCGATGGAAATGAAAAGCATCATCCTGACACGGAATATTTATATGGCATATAAATCAGAAACAAACAGAATTCACTAACGAGAGCTCCTCTGCACTGAAACAGCAGATGTCCAAAACACTGTCTTCTTATTCTCTAGGAGCAGCTACCACTCCAACAGTGATTATTTTCCTATAACAGCATGTCCTCATGTGTTTTATTACCTCCACCACAAAGCGGAGTTTTGGCACAGGTTGTAATCACGCTGTTTTTTTTTTTTTTTTGTTTGTTTTGTTTATCAGTTTGTCTGGGAACAAAATCCTGATCACCCCTGTGCATGGATTTTCACCAAATTTGGTGGGGACACTACCCTACCTGAGTCCCAGAGATATGATTTTGGAATGTCAAGGTCAAAGGTGAAGTTCAGAGCAAGGTCAAAATATTTTGCGATACAGTGCACATAACTTTGAAATGAGTGCTGAGGAAACCATAGATGGACTTTCAAATTAGGTAGTTACTCTTGACCCCTGAGTGACCTTAAAAGGTCAGACCCCAGTCATCTTGTAAAATCTTCAAACGAGAAGTTTCACATGTGCTTTTTTTATTTTATTTTATTTTATTTTTTGCTAATTAGGTCATGTCATGTACTATAGAACCCATAGAATCATTTGCTAAAGATTGAAATTTTATTAAATAAATAATTATTTTATTTGAAGTTATAGTTAATATTCTGGAACAATCACTGAACAAGTGAAGCTCCCATTCCCACTTAAGCACCCGTTAGTTTACCAGCCGCTATTTTTACATTCTCTTGAACATTTTCCCAGAAATTCACAAAAGTGTACAGAGTGATACTTAAACGTTTGTGATCTCTTTAGAATTTTCTAGAAATTTCTGCATAAGTATGATCAGAAACTTCTTCAGAATTTCATCAGAATTTCTAACAATACATAAAGAGAACTTCTAAAAACAAATGAGACAAAAATAATAGAAAGGTTCAGGCATTGCCTAAAATCTGATGGATGTTTTTACTGGTAGGAAGCTTATCTGGGGGCAGTGGTGGCCTGGTGGTAAGGTGCTGGATTGCTGATCCCAAGGTCGGGGGTTCAAGCCCCACTATCAGCGGGTTGTCACTGCTGTCCCCCCAGTGCAGCTAACTGGGTTATCAAAGGCCGACCATATCAAAGGCTGACCACTGTCTGTGGTGGGAGGCATGTAAAAGAACCATTGCTGATTTTCGTAAGAGTAGGCTGCATAGCCTTCAGCGTGTTTCTGCCCTGCGATGGCCTGGCAAACTGTCCAGGGTGTACTCTGCCCTCGCCCAGAGTTGGCTGAGATGGGCGCCAGCCTCCCCGTGACTCTAACTAGGATTAAGCGGTTCAGAAAATGAATGAACTGGCTGAGCTCCAGTATATAATATAAAACTAATGAAAATTTGTTTGTTGTTTGTTAAAAAGAAAATATAGTATTTGTTCCTAGATGTCAACATGGGTTCCTTCCAAAGAGCAAATAGCCAATCAGTATCTCGATGCATAGTTATAAAAAATCAAGTTGATGTTCTCTGGCAGTAATTTATTTATGAAATTTATCCAATATTAAATACCTCTAAGTGGCACAAGTATGTGCACCCCTTAAAGTACCAGTTGATTTGAAGGTGAAATTTCAGTCAGGTGTTTTCAGTCAATGGGATGATGTGTGTAGGTGTTGAGTGGATGTCATGGTTGATTTATAGATCAGAGATCTATTAAAGTCTGATCTTCACAAGTTGTTGAACTGTATGAGGACCTTAGAAAAAGAATTGTTGATGTCATCGGGTTGGAAAAGGCTACAAAAGCATCTCTGCAAAGATTTCTGACTCGACCAAACCACAGTCAGAGAGATGAAGGAAATTCAAGACCACTGTTACCCTCTCCAGACCTTGACCAGCAAATCTCTCCTCTTGAAGACGTCCTGGTGGTGACTATAAGAATGTTTTGCTCACTATCCAAAAAAAGGTTGAAGAAGCTACAGGAAGCTCACTGAATGTCGACGAGCCACATTGGTTTGTGTTTAAGAAACTTTATTTTAGTACCTTTCGTTCTCCATCTCCTCAAAGTCCTGAAAACTTTCTGAGGGGAAAAAGCCCAAAACTTGCTCATTGGATTTGCGACTGCACATCAGGGATGTGAGTGACGTTATCAGGGTCGAACACTGCTACACACTCGACCTTTCTCAGCTTTGATGATCTATGGCCTGCGTCGATTCTGTAATAAGAAACAAACACTCTCGCAGGTGTAACTGTACTCGGTTACTGATTATGCAATTGTGTCATAAAATTTCTGCTTGAGCTCACGACTGTTGGCTGAGGAGATGCGTGCGATTGTTTTGGACGAGGTTCCTCGTGTTAGGTGTGACTCGAGAGCCAGAGCTGATATCTATCTACATGATGGATGACTGTGCCAGACTCGGGGGGGGATGGGGGATGGCTGAGCGGTCTGAGCTGTTTGATTGAGAGATCAGACAGATGGCGCAGGAGGAGACGAAGTTGCAGCAAGTCTGTTGGGGTGGGTGGAGAATCACAGAGATGGGAGAGAGCGAAAGCATCTGATTGTGTGATTTTGGGGAAAAGATTTTGGATGCATTCTTTATGGTGCGTCCTGTTGGATGACAGTTCAACTGTTTACATTTTATAGCAGTCCAACTGTTACAATTAATTAAAAATCTGTACTACTGGCAGGAATTCGGTTTCTTTTTAAACGTTGGACCTATGAGGCTAAGGAAGTAGCTAACAAAGTTTATATCTTCCTGTTTGTCAGTAAATCGATACAGAGCTTAATGAAGTCACAACTGTAAATGGTAAAGCCAAGCAATTTATGTAAAGTAAGAGGAATCATTCTGGCACAATGCTAAGTTGCTAACTTGAAGCTTTGGTTATATGTTGTTAGCTTTGTTAGCCAAAACAATTTACACTGATAAACATTTTTTCTGGAATTTATATCATGTTCACAAATTTTATAATATTCATGAATTAAGCTACTAGCTAACAGGAGCTAACCTGTCAAAAAATTTCTGAGAGAGTTTTTAAATCATTCAGAAATGTTCACCATGTCCTACTAGCAAACATGGGTTAATCTGACAACAACAACAAAAAATAAATCGGATGTATAAATATTATATTATAATATTCATGGCTAGTGCTAGCAAGCTAATGAACAATAGCAACCTCATATAATATACACTGTATATTTTCAAGTTTTACTAAACTAAACCGGTAAACTTTCTGAGATAATGCTGTAGGCTATATTCATAAATGTTCATAATCATACTGCAAAAGCTAGCCTAGTAACTAATGTGAGCTTACATATTAAATATTCATAATTTTCATGTTCAAGTGATTCTACTAGCTAGCACAAGCTAACCTGGCAGGATTTTTGAATCATATTGATAAACGTTCATAATCATTACAGCTTAAGCTAGCCTGCTAACTAATATCAGCTTACCTGACAAATGTTTTAAGTTGTACATATGAAATATTCATTATTTTTAGTGATACAGCTTGATAGCAAGTGCTAACCTTACCTTACCTTAGTCAGAAATCTTAAAGAGAATGAAATAATGTTTTCACAATGCTAAACAAACAGCTATAGCTATAACTATCTCAAGAAACTAGATACTTCTGGTACACGTAGCCAAATTTCTTCAAGAAATATTTTTTCCATCGGTGTCCCTGAAGTGAAAATTTACGTTTTTTACATTGTCATGATGGACTCTCTTCCTGGCAGAGAGCCGCCATGTGGCAGTCTTCATTTCCAAATATTCTGCTCATAATTAAAGTGTAAATGGATGAAGCGGCACAACAGCAATGTGCTCATTTAATTCCTAACGACACAGCAGGTAAGTGGACGTGTGTTCCCTGAAGGCATCGGCATGAGGGAAGCTCATTTAAAAATACATGGCTGCAGTGTGTGTCTGTGTGTGTGTCTGTGTGTGTGTGTGTGTGGCTCTTTATCTGCCGCTGTGATTAGGAGTGTGTTGAAAGGAAATAGTGGACACGTGTAGCTGAGGGGAAGCACAGCAGGTGCTTCTGTTGAGCAATGCAAATGGGGACAAAAGCAAACACAAGCCAGAAAAGCCCAGATGATTCTAAAACATCTTGGTGCTTTTTTTTTTTTTTTTTTTTTTTTTTTTAAGAAAAAATAAATGATCACAACTCTTTCTTACAATTTTGAAATGGCAAACTCAACATTTTGTGTTTATAGACTTTGTAATATCTGCTCTGCTATCATGAAGATTTAGCACAAACAACATCTTATAGTCCCTATACAGGAGCCTTCAATTAGGGGGGAAAAAAGAAAAAAGCTCGTTCATGAGAATATAAATATTTATTGTTACAGGTTTGCTAGCTAATATAAGACACCCTGATAACAATTCTCACAGAATTTCTAAGTCATAAATGTTCATTGCTAACCAGTCCTAACCTGACAGGGATTTAGGCTAATAATTTAAAAATGTTCATAATATTCACTGCTAATGCTAAACAGCTAGCTAAAGCTAAGTAAACCTGACAGGATCTTGAACAGGATTTCAGATTATCTTCATAAATGGATATCATTTTTAATGCTACACTAGTCTAGCATGTTAAATAGCCTAAAATGTTATTTTTATTCAATATTCATAAATGTTCACACATTAGCCTAGCATACCCGAAAGGACATCTCACAGGATACAACGCTAGCTAACCTAACATGCTAACCTAATAGCATTTCTGACAGGATTTCACTGCTAAAACATGTATACTAGCTAGCATGGGCAAACCTGACAGGGATTTTTAGTGATAAGAATATGTTCATGGCTAATAATTTCCAGCTATGTAATATAAGCTAACATAGCTGAATATCTGACAATAAATGTAATTTATATTAATAAATGTTCATAAAATTTACAACTAACGCAACATAGCGAGCATGAGCTAACCTGATAGGAATTTTATGTCAAATGTTTATCTTCATTGCTAACATTATATAGATAGTTTGAGAGACATATTTCTAAAAAGTTTTAAAATCCTTATTTCCAAAGATATACTGAAGTCACAATCATAAATAATTTTCACTGCTAATGATCCTCTCTTTGCGTTTAGAGGTCACAGCAGAGAGTTCTCCGCTCCCTGATGGGACTAGCTTGGCTTTAACTGTTTAATATACTATAGATTCTTTTTTTTTTTTTTATTCCCTGGTGTTTCTCTATATTCTTGTTTTCTTTCTGTTTACAATAATAAAACTCTCTCTCTATATATAAACCCCCCCCCCCCCAAAAAAAAAAAAAAAAAACACTTCATAAGACCTGATTATTTCAAGCTATGCACCCTTACCTAGATGTCCATTTTTCTTTTAGTTTGCCTCAATCCAAGGCAATAATTCATGAGCAAAATAAAATATTTAGCACTATGCGCGGCTCTAGATGTTTGCCCTAGCGATTCATGCAATCGACCATGCTCTGAGATTCAGGTCAGGTTCAGTTGGAACACTGTTAAAATGATGCAACTGCTGAAAAGCCATATACATGTGTCGACGTCCAACACTAGAGTTACGCATTATAAACAGGCAACCTGGGGAAGTCAGTGTATAAATTAAAAAAATGAAAGTGGACTTCTGTACTGCTTTACTCCCACTACAGACGTGAGAGTTAATAATTAATCAGGTGTCTGCCTCTTTACTCTTCGAAGCTGAGGCTTTCTAACCAGAAATCAGGCAGAGATCAGGAGTTTAATTCAGAAACTTTCTAGTTTATTTCAGAAAATGTACAGAATGGCGTAGTGGTCGGCACACGCGCCTTACAGCAAGATGGTCATGGGTTCAAGTATTGGGCTTGACGAGGGCATTTCTGTGTGGAGTTTGCATGTTTTCCTCATGTTCATGGGGGTTTCTTCCGGGTGTGAGAGTCCATAAACTGTTCAGTATGTACCCTGCCTTCACCCAGAGTTGACTGAGAGAGTTTCCAGCCTCCCTGTAACCCGGATCAATCTGCTGGCCAAACGAATGAATGATTTGATGAAAGACTCCGCCCTTCTCCGTCATAGTATAACATTCACACCACTGTGAAGAGTAAAGTGGTCTCACCAAGATGGCACCAAAATGGCTTAATTTTTTTTCCGTGTACAAACCCTTTTTCTTTATTAATCAGTGGTTTTAAGGTATTAAAAGCGTTTTGGTTATCATTTTTCTGGAGGATTTTGGTTATGATATAATGTACTAGATGGGGTTCTGGTAACTGTAACAATGCCAGTGTAAAAGTGATTTAAGTATTAAAATCGCCACAGGTTCGGCAGGAAGTGAGGAGGAGAAGAAACAGCATTGTACAGGTAAAGTAAAAAAAAAAAACGATATATATACATATATATCAGGCTGATCATAATAATTATCCTCATAATGTACAAAGTGGAGAGATCAGTGAGGGCGAACATTCCTATAACAGAACACACACGGAGAAAACACATGACCTTTTTAGCACAGACATGTCAGTTAATCACTTATAAACAACAAGCGTAGTGTTCATGCAGAATACCGGCACCATCCTGGTGCCACTAGGACCTCATTATCTTTGGCAAATAAGACAGATTTGCCGAGTGGCACTCTGTGGGCTACACGGCGTAACGAGGGCAACACAGATAAACTGATTACAGCGAGCGGCCAGATGATGGAGTCTGATGAGCCTCTCGTATCACACTGCAGTGAACCTGGGAAATCCAGCCCTTCATTATTACTGATGGAGCATATGCGAATGTGTGAAAACACTCACCGCTGATACAGACCAGGGTTTAACACACAGCTTCATGAGCTTTGCAGTCTTCTCTTTTTCTGTTCATGTTTTCCTCTAATTATGACTTAATGGCCCTTTCTGAGCTCGTTTATCGCGGCGAGTGGAGCAATAAAGAGGGCACAAATTAGTATATGACCTCGTAAAACGAGTTTAACCTTCTGTATCTTAAGGAAAACATGCTAAATGGTGATCCTGCAGCTGCAAATCTATATTCAGTGTGATATTATACATTCTTATCACTAATGTGTACTGTAGGTGTGATTGTGGTAATGCCAGTGGAATGCACTAGAGGGCGCTGCTAATAAGATTATTGTTTTATAACTGCCTGTCTTTACGCTATAGTCCCTTTTTCCACAGCAGTTTTTTATTAAAATTTTGTTTGTTATTTTATAATTATTATATAGCATTATTTATCATTATATATTATTTTTATTCCTTTATAGTTACATTTGATGCTGTGGAAAGTCCTTAACTTCTTAATTACTTTTTAGTTAGCTGCAATAAACACTCTCTCTCTCTCTCGAGCCTCTCTGTATTCTCTCTTCTGAAGTAGATAAAACAAAGGAATCGCAGATTGTCAGACTGTAGTGAGAAACCATAAATAAGTCCTCAAATTGTCAGTAAATTTAGTTATGGCGTTTCCTCTGACTTACAAAGTGCTGACACTGGAGACTCCTTCCATCAGTGTTACATAAGTGCATTTTACCTTACAAAAAACATCACTATAGCAACAGTGGCACACATTATTTAATCTGTTTGATTCTGTTGAGGTTTCATTGTATGTGTTCCTATGAATGAGCTGTTACTATAGAAACGAAAATGTATTAGATTAATTTAGGAAGCAATTCTGACCAATCAGGACACAATACTGTTCATAATTAACATAGTGACTGTGACATTATATTTAGTGTCAACTATGTGGGAACAGCCCAACTGTGAATGGTTTATTATCTCAGAATTGGAAGGGGTCAAAGCAAGATACATACATGAAACAGATATCCCATGACGTGGAATTGAATATGACCTCATAGTCCACGAAGCTTTGCCAAGCCGGATAGTAGTCATATTCAATGAGACGGAGTGGACTAACTGTTTTATTCCATCTCCTGAATTGAAGAGGAGGATGATAACACTGCCTCGATTTAATAATTCTTCATATCACACTTCACCTCATTCAATAATTGAGTATTATTTGTTCATGAGTTTGTTATTTGGCCATGTTGGCTAACACTCGCTAAGACTGTGCAATACAACAATCCATACAAAAGACGAATTCAAAAATATTTTTTTAAATAGATATGTTACTATGCTGCGTGTAGCAATTGTGCAACAATCATTCAACTTATTTAATTTAGTTATCCCATGGCAATGATCCGATATCAATAATTACTTGATGTCTTTCCACCAATCAGAAAAAGAAAATCTCTTGAATGAAGAATACTGTTCACTGTCACACTTTAAATAAAATAAATAATAAATATCTTGTTTGAGGTTACTTCTCTTATGTTCCCATGTAGTATATATGAAAACTATTATTCACCTCAGACTGAATCCATCTTGGAGACTATTTAGCGGTATCCGCATCGCCCTCAGTGAATAATTATGTATATGGTCTCAGCAGGTATCCTGGTTTTCTTTCTTTTTTTTTTTAAATTAACATGTCACCGTATGTCTTTAACCATAAAGGAAACTTTCGTGTTTTGCTGAGACCCACTCTGTAATCATTTTCAAACCAAAGATCCATTCGTTTGCATGGTGTTTAATTGCTCGTGTTGCATTTATATCACACACTGAATATTTTATTACACTCATAGAAAGAAAAATCACAGTTCAGCTCCGAAGTAACTGTAGCTGTACAGATGACACGCTGTGAAAGCCGCAGATGATCTGTGTGACACTGAATGCTCGCAGCTGTTTAAAAATAAACGCTCTGATGTGTGTTTGGGGATAATTGCAGCCGAGTGTAAAAGTTTGCAGCCTCTGTGTTTTTTCTGAGTGACATTCTAGTAAGAAGGCTAATTAGCTATCAGAGAGCTCGGCGTGTTTTAGGATTTTTATTTATTTATTTATTCATTCATTTTCCGAACAGCTTCATCCTACTAACCGCTTCATCCTCGCAGGGAGGCTGGGGCCTATCTCAACCGATTCTCAGAAAAGGCAACACACACACGCACACACACAATCATTCAAACTCACACGTAGGGGCAATTTGGAACTGCGGATTAGTCTAATGTGCATGCCTTTGGACTGTGGGAGGAAACCAGAGTACCAGGAGGAAACCCACACAAGTACGGGGAGAACATACACTACACAGAAACACCCTTACCCAACCAGGGTCTCAAACCCAGGACCGACTTGCTATAAGGTGGATGTGATAACCAGTACATGTAATGGGCAAGAGAATGAGCATTGTATATGACAACATACTATAATAGAATATTTGTGACGTAGCGCTAGTCTTGTGTAGCACCAGGTGTTTGGACCTGATTACTCTGTATCAGATATATACGTACAGATTTCCAGTGGAATTTAACATATACTGTATATACTGTGGCCAGCACGGGGGCATAGTAGTTAGGAGGCGATCACACTAGAGGTGCGATAGACAAGCGACTGACGCGTTCATGTTTAAAATTTCCGCGATTGTCGCAAAACAAGGCTCAAGCAAGAAGCAGAGTAGTCTCAAAGTCTTCTCAAACAGTCCGCACATGTCGTGAGAAGGTTGCAAAGTTGTCGTTTGGATCGCAAATTATTTCATATTTTATTTGCATTTTGTTTGTGCCAATAAATAGTGAATGGTTTGAGAAGATAAAGCAAGCAAAACGAGCCAAACATCGGCAAACCAATTGCAAATTATTCGCGAATCAGTCGCAAAAATTGCTGTGCAACTTTCACTCAATATACATACTTAAGTTGCGAAATATTCCCTTGCATGTTCAGTTGCAAAACATCTTGACACAAATTTCAAAATTCGCTAAAAAAAATTAATTCTACCTGTCAGCAAGAAGGTCTCGGGTTTTAGACCGATTGAGTTTGGCAATGTGACATACACATTAGGCTAATTTGCTATTCCAAATGGTCCCTAGGTGTGAGTGTGAATGGTTTTATGTGTGTGTGTTGGCCTTCAATGGACTTGCAAGCTGTTCAGGATGCACCCCCACATTTGCCCAGAGTCGGCTTGGATAGGGTCCAGCCTCAGCACGACCCTATTAGGATTAAATGTTTCAGCAAATGGATATGATGAGTTTCTAGAATAGTAGCTCTGACAGTAACCCAATGTCCTCGTTGTCGTACGTTATCGTACAGGTATTAGAAAAACATAAATAACTGTTGATACGATGAACGTTGTCTTTAATTTATGTGACATTGATGTTAGGAGTCTCCAGTGTCAGCACTATTACAGGTACAAGTATAACTTTCATATTTCTGATATTTTTAGTATTGAGGAGTTTATGCTTCTTAACTGTTTGTCTTCCTGCCTGTCTGTCATCCTGTCTCCCTAGCTTACTATCTGTCTGTCTACCTCGCTTTCTTTCTGCCACTCTCTCTCAGTCCCTTCCTGTCTGTCTGTCTGCCAATCACACATGTGCTGTAACCTTATTGCAGCCCCGGACCCAGTGACTTTTTAAAGATATTTATAAAACAACATGGGGAACAGCAGCATCACCTAATTAATTACTTGTGCTCTCTCCGTGTTTGTGTGTGTGTGTGTGTGTGTGTGTGTCACGGGGGTGAACTCAAAGTACATTTATAGATTAATGGCTGTCTCCTCTCTACAGCTCTACATTTAAACAAGACATTCTCTTACCAGACTTTAATTCAAAACTAATTAATGAGTTAGTGCTCTGCTCGCAGTGTTGACTGTTAAAATGGCTGTTAAAGTGGAGAAATTCCCTTTAAATACTTTTCCATTTTGGGACTCTGTTGCTCGAGCCGGTGAAAGACTAATGCTTTAGAACAAAAGTCAAATCATTTTTCATTTTTCAAAGTTTACACTTTTAAAATCTCTCTACAAACCAAAATATCAGGATATACTCTATATTTATTATATCCACACCCACTGGATATGAACAACTGTACGCTCTTGATTGGCCCCTCACTGACTACCTGCCACGTCGGCTGTCAGCTCATGCATGAGTTTCATTCATTCATTTTCTAAGCCGTTTAATCCTAATAAGGGCCGCGGGGAGGCTGGCGCCCATCTCAGGGTGAATGCTGGGTACACCCTGAACATCCCAAGCCCGGGAATCAAACTGGGGACCTTCTTGTTGTGTGGCGGACGTGCTAACCACTACGCCGCCATTTAAACACCATGTGTTTAAATCTCACATCTATCGATTCAAACTTGTTTGGCGTAATCAACACCGTTAGCATTTTACACTAAAATATCTTGACTGCTACATCATCTCACCTCCAAAACCGTCATCACCACCAAAAACCCACCAATCAATACAACAGCGTCTCTCTTCTGGAGTTTTGGAAGCCAGGTTCTGGTAGCAGAGAAGTTCAGATGTATTAATGGTGTTCATTCCTCGACCGGTTACGCACACGACACTTCATTTTCTGCTTGGGTTCCCAAAAGTCGATACAATCTTGTAAAGACAAATACCAGATAGTGCTTTGCTCCTAACTGATGTCGTTTTCCGAGCAGACATTAATCAAAGAGGCTGGATGAAGCAGCCCGCCCAGTCAGTCTTTAATAAAGGGGGCAAGATGATCTATGAATGAATTCATAACAGGAGCTGCCTTCATTACGGTAATATGCTGAGAGCGGAGAGTCGCCTGTGCTGAACACAGATAAGGACATTCCCGGACAATAACTGGAATAAACTCAGCAATATTTGTCCATTAATCTAAAACACGGATTCCTAAATTCAAATCCAGTCCAGTTCTCTTGCTCTGAACATTGCTGGTGAACCCGAGCATCCAACCCGATTGTAACACATAACGAAGGTGGAATATTATCTCGGCTGTGTTTATGGATTCTTCTCATAACCAAAACAATATCAAAAAAAAAAAAAAAAAACACTAAAAACACAGTGTATGCCTTCCATACTTAAATCTGATTAAATGAGGAATGTTGTGCTCTTACAGGTAAATAATCAACAGCAATTATTTCCAAACCACCGGCATGGTGACAGAGTGGTTAGTCCTGGGTTCATGTCCCGGACTTGGTGAAAGTGTTTCTGTGTGGAGTTTGCATGTTCTCTCCCTGCTTGCATGGGTTTCCTCTGGGTACTCCGGTTTCCTCCGACAGTCCAAAGACATGCACGTTAGGCTAACTGGCCGTTCCACATTGCCCCTAGGTGTAAGTGTGAATGGTTCTGAGTGTGTGTGTGTGTGTGTGTGTGTGTGTGTGTGTGTGTGTGTGTGTGTTGGCCCTGCGATGGATTGGCGAACTGTACAGGAAGTGAGTGACTCACTGGTTATTACTGTCTCATAGTGTAAAGGTTCTGGGTGTTAATCACAGCCAAGAACGTTGTCGTGTGTACTTTAGATGTTCTCCCGTGCTTGTGTGGGTTTCCTTCAGGGGTACTTTGGTTTCCTTCAGCAGTCCAAAGACATGCACATGAGGTGAGTGTGAATGGATTTGTAATAAAAATGTGATAGATTGGTGTATTGCTGGTTCAGGGTGTAACCCCGCCTCTCTTTCACATGAATTCTGCTGTGATTGGCTCCAGCTTACACACAACCCTGATGGATAAATGGTAGAGATGATGGATGGGTGGCTTTATGTTTCTGCATCGGTGGTTCTTCTTCCTGTGTAAAGAGTCATTGACTGTAGGCTTTAAGTGTGTGCGTGTGTGTGAGTGAGAGAAAGAGAGAGAAAGAGAGAGAGAGAGAAAGAGAGATCTGAAGGATCAGCTTAATAGCCATGGCTCACAAGGCAGCCATGTTTTTCCTAATACTCTTACACAAGAAAGCATCATATTCAACCTCCCACGCAACACATAATTCTCCTTCTTGCATCTTTATAATTATTCCCTCAGAGATCTGATCCAACCCCTTGTTTTAAGGTTAGTAAATAACACAGGAATTAGCTTAACTCAAACACCCAATAGCAGTTAGCATCAGTAACCGTGCATGGAATAGAAAATGGGTATGAACAAAATACTCTTCATAATCTTAATCTTTTACTTTATAAGCTTGTAAACAGTTTTATCTTTTATTAGACACTACACAAACATTAGCGAATTGAATTAGCTTATCTCCGTCGAGCGGCGGAGGTTAGCTTAGCTTATCTCCCAGCGAAGTCCTTATCAATATCA
>JAQMYF010000016.1:20433822-20445003 GCA_030014195.1 Neosilurus mollespiculum
TCAGACGTTAGATATTCAGAGCTGAATGCTGAAGACTTTCTGTGATGTGTACACAGTGTGCTAGTACTCATGCTAATTGTGAAAATAATAACGATTTCGTGTATTTATACAGCACACTTAGTGAGTTTGGTCTCCTGGGCAACATGACAGCTTGTAATCGTAAAAATCATAATGAAAGCAATAGTTCTTGAAAATAAGAGGAAAAATAAATGAGAGAGGAAACAGGAACAAGGTGCACTGACGTGGTCGAGGGTTAAGTCGCCAGGGCAGTGAGAAAAAAACAAAGATGTCAATGATAAAGAAAGAAGTTAATGTAAATGTAAATATTCTTAAAGTATTTCAGGATGGAAATACAGAATAAGACAGGATGCCAGATTTGGGGAAGTTGGAAACTTTTCATAGGAATCAATGGGAATAAACTGGGAATTCGACAGCACGGTGACGCAGTGGCTAGCATGTCCGTCTCACAGCAAGAAGGTCTCGGGTTTGACTCCGTGTGTGTGTGTTGGCTCTGTGATGGTCTGGCGAGCTGTCCAGGGTGTACCCCACCTTTTTTTCAGTGATGGCTGAGATAGTCGGATTAGGTGAGTGAGTGAGTGAGTGAGTGAGAGTCCTTAAATAGTGTAGCACAATGCATAGATTTTTATTTTGCACATTTATTCCACATTATTGTACTTTTTAATAGAAAAGGCTAAAAATAAATGGAATCTGGGAATGTAATTTGTATTCTGTTTTCTTTTTTTTTTTTTTTTTTTTTTTTTTTTTTTTTTTTTTTTTTTGCTTCATTAATGAAACAGATGAAAAATTGTGTTGTCCTAAAAACTGCGGAAAAGATTATTAGTCGACTACTTTCTTGGAATTAGTGTCCATGAACAATACCTGTGTGTGTGTGTGTGTGTGTGTGTGTGTGTGTGTGTGTGTGTGTGTGTATGTGTGTGTGTGTGTGTCACATTAGGGGTAAACCTACAGACAGAAAAAAAACAGGCTCTGAATATGCATATGATTCATCATGGAGGGCTGAGATGTGCTGAAGTGTCCTATTAATCTTAAGTGTGATTAAAAAAAACACCTAAATATTCTCTCCCAGTAATCCTTCATTAAGCACAAGTGATATTTATCAGCCAGAGAGGCGAAAGTTTCTCAGGTTTGATTCTGACTCCCCAAACCTGGAGAAGTTCCAACCTGCATCTCCAAAAATCTGTCATTCTGATGAAATGTCCTCATTTAGACTGAGCATGTGAGCAATAATTGCCTTTTGGCTTTTAACTCGCGACATGTTTAGCGCTAGAAGAAACCTGTGAAAAAGACGAAGCAGTGGAACTGATGGATTTAGAAATATTTAGCATTCGCTCAGGCAAAGAGTCTGATGCTGGTGTGAGAGCCACAAGAAACCAGCGCGTGATTCATCTTTCAGCCTGAATATGACCCGGTGATTAATATCCGAGTGAACGACTTGCATTCATTCCAGAGTTAAGAAGATAAAGGTGTTTAGAAAACTGGTAGAACTTTATTTAAGGGCCATGTTTACGGTGCTGCATACAGATACATAGCTATATTTGATCTGAATTGGGTGGTTGTTGCTCATCATGCTGAAAAAGGTTACAAAACCATCTCTGAAAATTTGGACTCCACCAAGTCGTTCATTCATTCATTCATTTTCTAAGCCACTTAATCCTAATTAGGGTCATTTGAAAAAGAAGCATTATTTATATAGAAAAAAAAATAAATTCTAGAGTTAGAATCTTATCCCATCTGTGAAACATAGTGGTGTTATTTTCATGGTTTCGACTTGTTTTGCTGCACATGGGCCAGGACAGTTTGCCGACACTGATGGAGCAATGCTTTCTAATTTATACCAAAACAATTCTAAAGGAAAATATCAGAACAGACTAAAATCCCTCCAAACCACTGTGGTGGCACGAGGGGGTCTGATAGCAAAGGTCCACATACTTTTGCCACTCACAGGTATGTAACACTGGATCACTTTTCTTAGCAATTAAAAGCTAAAAGATCAAATATGTACTTTTTGTTTCATTTGTGTAACTGGGTTCTCTTTATCTACTCGTCGGACATTGGAGAAAATCTGGAAACATCTGGACTTCATTCAGGAGTGGTGTTCACAGAGGTGCAGAGCTATTCCAAAATCTACGTACATTTATTCTAAAATATATTAAGGGTAGAATTCATAGAGCCACACATGTTCTATTATATAAAACAGAAGCACCCTGCTGTAACACAACACCTCTTAAAAAAAAAAAGTCCTATCTGTTCCACAGTGTTAAAGAATCCTATGTAATGGTGTCTTTCTTGTCTTAAGCTCTGCCTCTCGGAGAAAATCTGCATGTGACCTTTTTGCGTAATTCCGGCCGAGGCAATAACCCTGACGTAAGCATAAACGATTTAACAATTCTAAGATGATGTAATGACCTCTGACCAATGAGGTCTCCTAATCATCCCAGGAAGTGTTTTAACAGATGTATGACTCACAGATGACGTCACCAACCCTCCTCATGCCGGTTAAGCAGCAGGTGATCAGAAAACAAATCTACAAAAGTTTATGAATTATGAAACATCTTACGCACGAAGTTAATTATTAATAGTAGAAGTAGTAGTACTAACACTCATAACGTTCAGTGCATTCATCTCAGCTCGTCTCCTTTATCGGTTATTTCACCCGAGACATGAGGAGAACATAATGAAGCTGTGATAAGTGTTCATCAGCCTCGGCTGACTCGCGCTATCCCGGCACACTTCTATAATGAAGCTTCAGAAACACAGCCGGCGAAATCAGATCAAGCGTTAAAGTCCGTAATATCGGCAAACAGTGAGGCTCAATCAGGAGAGCAGAGAGAAAATGGGAGTAATCAAAACCGAAGTGACGGCTCAATGCGGCGCACTGTTAGCCTTGGTCGTTATCGAAATTTCACTTTACACCCACGCTCCACTTGACTGATGATTAATATAAATTGCACAGAAGGCAGAAGTGAAATCTCGTATCTTCAGAAACGTAATTCATGCACAGAAGCTCTAATCCTACGCTTTCCATCATTATTATTCACAGGTTCTCCGAGTCGCCGGCTCTGCATGACTGTCTTTTGTTATTGTGTTTGTTGTGTCCTGAAGAGAAGCGTCGCGCAGGCACTGTGTGCTCACGCTGATGCGTTTTACCTCTACGGAAAACGCCGAGGTGTGTAAACTGATGCTAACTGGCAAAAAAAAAAAAAAATCCTCCTCAGATGTGTGAAATATACACGCGTCCCAGGATCTCAGAGCCCACCAGCTGCCGCGGGACAACAGTACGGTAATCATGTGACCATTTTCCTCGTTTCTGGCAGGATATGGTATACACACACACACTCACACACACTTGACCGTAATCACACTCTAACCATGCAGACTGAATCCTCAGCCTGGATAATGTTTTCCCAAGACTTTGGCTCTTGAGTCAGAGGAGCCCTCGGCTTAAAGAGGAACAACTCGAGAGCCCTTAAGGGTTCTATAAATATATAATCAGTGGAACACCAGGTGCTAGGCACAAGAATTCAGCATGACTTGAACCCCAGTCTATCATCGGTTCACCCGTCACACACACTCACATCTAGCGCAGATTTACATTAGCATTGCCAGTCTGCTTACCTGATAAATATATTTTTTCGGTTGTGGGAGGAGCCCAAAGAACCGTATACACAGTGCAGGTGATTTAGTGAAATTGTAACTCAGAAAATCTGACACCACTGATTTTAAAGAGATTTTAAGGTAAGTAGTGTTTAGCACATCCACCTCTCAGCAAGAAGGTCCTGGGTTTGAGTCCTGAGGCATGCTGAGGGCGTTTCTGTGTGGAGTTTGCATGTTCACCCAGTACTTGAATGGGTTTCCTCTAGATACTCTTTGTGGGTTTTCTCCCACAGTCAAAAAACATGCACAGTAGGCTAACTGGCCGTTCCAAATTGCCCCTAGGTGTGAGTGTGAATGGTTTTGTGTGTGTGTGTGTGTGTGTGTGTGTGTGTGTGCGCGTGCGCGTGCGTGCATGCATGCAATGGACTGGCAAGCTGTTCAGTGTGTACTCCACCTCCACCCAGAGTCGGCTCAGGTAGGCTCAGACTCCCCATGAAAGGGTAAAGGGGGTGTGGCTTAAGCATTTATCTGTCCGAGTGAAGGAGGTACATAAAACCAAATTCACACTGAATCACGCTGTATAGTGTATCACTGAATCATACTATGTCACTGAATCGCACCAGGTCACTGAATCACTGGGTCAACAAATCACTATGTCACTGAATCATTGTGTCATTAAACCACTGTGTTACTGAATCATTGTGTTACTGAATCACAGTGTGACTGACTCAAACTGTGTAACTGAATCATAATGAATCAAAATCACTGAATCAGACTGTATCGCCATAACATTGTATTAATGTAACACTTAATCAAAAGATATCACTGAATCGCACCGGGACACTGAATCACTATGTTGCTGAATCATTGTCATTAAATCACTGTGTCACTGAATCATTGTGTTACTGAATCACAGTGAGATTGAATCAAATTGTATTACTGAATCAGTGTGTCACTGAATCACCTTGTCACCTATTCACTGTATCACTCAATCATGATGTTTCACTGACTCACTGTATCACTGAATCACACTGTGTCACTGAATCACTATATCAATAAATAAAAATGTGTCAACAAATCACTGAATAACTGAATCAGACTTTTTCACATTTTATCACTGAATCACACTGTCTCACTGAATCACTAATAAGTATGAATATATCACTGAATCAAACTGTCTTTGAATCACACAGAATCACTCTTTTACACTGTAACTGAATCACAAGGTGTCACTGATTCACACTGAATCACTCAGTATCACCTCCAAACAGCTACATGTGAATCAAAATGAATCATATTATCCAGGAAGGACAGAAACCCAGGATGAGTATCAAGGTCAAAGCCCTGGTGTCTTAATGATGTCTTTGGGTGACGTGACCACAGTAGCTCTTAATAATCTCCACTTTTCTTTCTTTTTATAAGGGTCTAAAGGGACATGGGGGCTCATCTGCTCACAGCAGGTCATCAAAACTCTAGCATGCATGAATCCTCTGAGAGAGAGATCTGGGGTTTAGGGATTGTCAGTTCTCCTGCCAGCGAGTGGGGAGCAGCAGGACACTACAGATTGTACGGTCAGGTGGCTGATGGTGTTGATTTGGAAAAGAAGTTGTGAGAGAGAGAGAGCGAGAGAGAGAGAGAACTGGAGAGAAAGTCCACTGAGGTGTCAGCCATCGCTAATGAAGTGTATACACTGTAGTGTGACAATAGAGACCTAGAAAAGATATTGAGGAGCTTTTTTCACTTAACCAATAAATTCATTCATTCAATTTCTTAGCCCCTTAATCCTAATTAGGGTCGCGGGGAGACTGTGGTGCCTATCTCAGCCGACTGTGGGCAAGGGTGGGGTACACCTGAACAGCCATTGCAGGGCCAACACTCAACCATTCACACTCACACCTAGGTGCGATTTGGAACCGCCAATCAGCCTACTGTGCAAGTTTTTGGACTTTGGGAGGAAACCGGAGTACCTGGAGGAAACCCCGTAAGCACAGGGAGAACATGCAGACTCCACACAGAAATACCCGAGCCCAGGAATCGAAACCAGGACCTCCTTGCTGTAAGGCGGACGTGCTAACCACTGCGCTGCCTAAATAAATAAATTAATAAATAATACACAGAATGCAAAACAGCTCATTCGTGAGTGAAACGGAGCTGATTCTATATGACAGCTATTACATTACAAGGATTTGTTGTCATAATTTTTTTTATTCTATCTTCAAAAAATAAATGCTGTTTTACCGCCATCCTGTGGACAAACATATGAATTACAGTTTAACAGCCTTAATCCTATTAGGGTCGTGATCTCATTCCACACTGGGATCAGGCGGGGTACACCCTGAACAGCTCACCAGACCATCGCAGGGCCAACCATTCACACTCACATTCCAGAGCAATTTGAAACAGCCAATTAGCCTAATGTGCATGTCTTTGGACTGTAGGAGGAAACCGGAGTACCCGGAGGAAACCCACGGAGGCATGGGGAGAACATGCAAACTCCACACCGAAAAGCCCTCACCGAGCCCGGGACTCGAACCCAGGACCTTCTTGCTGTGAGGTGGCCGTTTCGCCGCTACAGTTGAAAGAAATCCCAAATTTCACACCAGATCCTAATGATCTGCATTATTCTGGTCAGGAATTAATCTTTTGGATTAAATCTAAAAATAAAAATGATGTTGATTACACAGTGTGTTAATGACTCGGGAGAATTAGAGACGCATGTGCAGTTACAGTCCATCTTAAACTGACAGCTGTGGGGAAAAATTACTGCCTGGATTTATGGATCTGAAGGTTCGGATAATTGCCTCTAATGGATCTGAAGTCATTTCTGCCATCATGCCTGCGTTCATTTAAAAATCAACCGGTATTAGAGAAGACATTTTAATTTTCCCTCATTAAAGATGCCTTATGTCAGTAATATTCTTCACATTTATACACTTTAATTTGCTTTTAATTGTTTACACATTTTATAATAATATTACAAAAATATTTTCAAGGTCATTTTCTTCCACTAGGCTTATATAAGCATTCACCAAGAGGCTGGATGTGCGAGATTTATATAAGTATTTGCCCCTTGTCTTCCCCAGTATTCAGAACACTATAAAATACAGGGGGGTCATTATTGATTAGAAATTCTTTGCAATAAAATCATAATCTATAATAAACTTGATCCAGTATAAATACGGGTACTCTGGTTTCCTCCAACAGCCAAGTAGCCTAATGTGCATGTCTTTGGACTGTAGGAGGAAACTGGAGTACCCGGAGGAAACCCACACACGTACGAGGAGAACATGCAAACTCCACACAGAGACACCCCCGCCGAGCCTGGGCCTCGAAACCTGGACGTTCTTGCTGTGAGGCGGACATGCTAACCACTACACCACCGTGACAAAAAAAGACAATTCCAGAAACGTGACACGTGTAATTTCTGATCTCTCTTCAGAACACTTTATGATTTAATAACTGAATATAAAGAGAAATATAAACAGCTGGTTTATTCATTCAAACTCTAATTTATGCTTTAATTCTTGACAATTAAAATATTAATCAAAAATGTACGATAAGATTCCGTTTGTGTTATTACACTTTTTATTAAAAATACACAGTAAACAAGTAAAACAATTCTAATAATCTCAAAAGGACACAGAAGTCAGTTATAAAAAATACAGAAATATATATATATATATATATATATATATATATATATATATATACAGCAGTGTGCAGTGAAGATTATACACCTTTTGACCACCACTTTTGTGTAAAAAGGCTCCTAATTAAAAGAAGTAAAGAATTACTGCACTATAATTTTTTGGTGAAAATGTACTGAACAATGCCATTGTAGGCAATGAGAACCAAAAAAATCATTCCGACAAGTACACTGAGGTAAAGGTTTGGCTAATAAACAAAAACACTTTTCAAAAAAATTGAAAGGTGTCGCAATTTTTTTTTTTTTTACTTTTGCGTAACATGAATAAACTTCAAACCACATGGAATGGTTTATCAAGTGAAAAAATTAAATACTACAGTGATGCAGTGATGATTCTTCACTTAACAAAATGAAGATAAATTAGAAACCAAGTTTTCTGATTCATTTATTTCTGATTTTTTTCTTTATTTTGAGAAAAAAAGTCAATATTTAGTGTGGCCACCCTTTACTTTGATTACAGCATTTAACAGCATTTTTAAAAATTTCTTCATTCACTTAACCATTCCATATGGCTTGAAGTTCCTTCATGCAATGCAAAAGTCTTACATTACAGAATTACATTTTTTATTTTTTCTGAAAAATTGGTATTTTCAGTTGTTTCAGTGTTTTTGTTTATTAGCCATACTCTTACCTCAATATACTTGTCGGAATGATTTTTTTTTTTTGGTTCTCATTGCCTACAATAGCATTGTTCAATACATTTTCACCCAAAAAATTGTAGAGAAGTAATTTTTAACTTCTTTTTATTAGGAGCCTTTTTAGACAAAAGGTGTATAATCTTCACTGCACACTGCTGTATATTTTTTATTCAGAAATGAAACGAGGTCGATACTGTGGATAATAAACTAAGTAATAAAATAAGATGAACTTTGTATTTTACAACTTTGAATGTTGATTAGAAGGTGCTGAATTTCAGTCTTAAAGATTCAATAACTGGATGGAACGGAGTGGGTCGCTGCAAAAGTTTTGGCCCCCTGGGCACACCTGCAGTCTTCTGAGGATTTCTAGAGACCTTGTGATCTGACTCGACGTTACATAAACGACACAGACATCTCAAAAAATACTGGCAAGAACAAAAAACTGTAACAAGAACAAAATAATAAAAACAAGAATAACAATCATAAAATAATAATGATAACAATCACACTAATAATAACAAACTAGAAATATAAAAAAATAAAACAACAAATGTGATTTTGGTCAACATTTAAAGCAAAGTGTAGTCAATTAGAACAAGCTCTGTGTGTGTGTGTGTGTGTGTGTGTGTGTGTGTGTGTGTTTGTCTTTACAAACACTCGAGAGCGCTCAACACCTCCTGAAATACCTGTAAGAACACAAAAAAACAACAATTTAATAAAATATTAGATGATGTGTATTCCACGTTATAACAGAACAGGGCAGGGCAATCTGCTGATCTACCATCAATATCTTTATTAGGAAATCTCCAGTATCACGAAATGATATCTTAAAACCACACACACACACACACACACACACACACACACACACACGAAAATTCTTGAAACAATGACAAAAATTGTAAAAATGTTTAGGATACTTTTTTGAAAAATTCCTTTTATATAAATACATTAATTAATTAAATTCCAATAGCAATAATGACATTTTTAAAACAAGGAAGAAAGGAATCACATTTATACGCAAGCTGGGTATACATATCATGATACATATCGTGTAACATAAAAAAAATATTGATATATGATGTGATATGATAATATCGCACAGTCCGATATCACAATATCAAAATAGAGAGTAGTGACATAATGAATATTATTTATATAATATCTCTTTATCTATCTCTCTATTTATTCAGGGTCAGACACAGAGGAAAGACTCTGACTGATCTTTAAAACCTTTTCTTTATTAATGAAATCATCAAACACTTTAAACACTTTACTTACATCACAATTCGTGAAGAAGTAGGAAAGTGCGATGAACAGCTTCCTGTCTACTTTGCTGTATCTCCAGCAGTGAAGAGCCTGACCTGTGGATCATCACATAAACATGGAGATCTCTCTTCACCTCACCGACCACAAAAACAATGTAAACTAGAGCATGCACTCAATTCAGCAGCACTCTGGGTAACGCAGGAAATCAATTCCTCGTCTCTGAAGTATTCCACGTCTTTACCTTGCACTCTTTGCCGGAAGCCTCCGGTTTCGTCGCCGATGCAGAAGCAGCCTTGTTCGAAGCTGATCTGTTCGTATTTGTGCGCGTTGGCGAGTACGGTGCCGCGTACCGGAAGGTACAGAGTGCTTCCGTTGGCCTCCCAGCTCTCGGAGTAATACACACCTCTCTGACCATCGATCCGCACAAAACGGCCTAAACACACAAACAAAACAGACGGAAATGAGATGGAGGATGAGAACGAGACGAGGAAGCTCAGGGGATTGGAGACTCCTCCTTCCTGTCCTAAAAATGTGTTTTTAATGTCATCTGCATGAGAAGTCGTGACAGCGACACGGACTCCCAGCTCTGGTGCCTCAAGTGCCTGCACAGTTTCATCCGTCCTTCCTATATCCGTACGGATTGCTCTGGGTTCTCCGGTTTCCTCCAACTTTTCAAAACATTGCCAGGACTGATGATGATCAACTGCAAATAAGCACAAACTTGCAAAAGTGCTTACTGAAGCCAGTTAAGGAAATAAATAAACCACTGAAAATGTGCGCTAGGTGTTAAAGAAGGTAACTATAATAATAAAAAAATCAGCAGGGTCCTGATTTTAAAACAAAATAAAATATATTCTATGGGGCGGCACAGTGGTGTAGTGGTGAGCACATCTGGCTCACAGCAAAAAGGTCCTGGATTTGAGTCGCTGCTGAGTTTGCATGTTCTCCCACAGCCCATAGACATGCACACTAGGCTAACTGGCTGTTCCAAATTACCCCAGGTGTGAGTATGATTGCTGTGTTGTCCTGCTGTGGCTTGGTGAGCTGTTCAGTATGTACCCCGCATTCGCCCAGTGTTTACTGAGATGGGCTGAGTGAGTGAGTGAATGAGTAATCATGGAGATATAAAGGTATCACAGCAGCATGATGGAAAAATATAAAGAGTAAGAAGGCAGTAAAGGAAATATGAAAGGAAATGAATGCTAGAAGCAGGGTAGGTATTGGTTTATTAGGGGAAAATGTAAACATACAGTAAAAGGTGATGCGCCGATATGATCTGTGATGGTGCTCTGATATGATCAGTGATGGTGCGCTGATATGATCTGTGATGGTGCGCTGATTTGATCTGTGATGGTGCGCTGATATGATCTGTGATGGTGCGCTGATATGATCTGTGATGATGATGATATGATCTGTGATGGTGCGCTGATATGATCTGTGATGGTGCGCTGATATGATCTGTGATGATGATGATATGATCAGTGATGATGATGATATGATCAGTGATGATGATGATATGATCTGTGATGGTGCGCTGATATGATCTGTGATGGTGCTCTGATATGATCAGTGATGGTGCGCTGATATGATCAGTGATGGTGCGCTGATATGATCTGTGATGATGATGATATGATCAGTGATGGTGCGCTGATTTGATCTGTGATGGTGCACTGATATGATCTGTGATGGTGTGCTGATGTGATCTGTGATGGTGCTCTGATATGATCAGTGATGGTGCACTGATTTGATCTGTGATGGTGCGCTGATTTGATCTGTGATGGTGCACTAATATGATCTGTGATGATGATGATATGATCTGTGATGGTGCGCTGATATGATCTGTGATGGTGCACTGATATGATCTGTGATGGTGCGCTGATATGATCTGTGATGGTGCGCTGATATGATCTGTGATGGTGCGCTGATATGATCTGTGATGATGATGATATGATC
>JAQMYF010000016.1:20445103-20458352 GCA_030014195.1 Neosilurus mollespiculum
TGATGATGATATGATCTGTGATGGTGCGCTGATTTGATCTGTGATGGTGCGCTGATTTGATCTGTGATGATGATGATGATATGATCTGTGATGATGATGATGATATGATCTATGATGGTGCGCTGATTTGATCTGTGATGATGATGATTTGATCTGTGATGATGATGATTTGATCTGTGATGGTGCACTGATTTGATCTATGATGATGATGATATGATCTGTGATGGTGCGCTGATTTGATCTGTGATGGTGTGCTGATTTGATCTTTGATGATTTGATCTGTGATGGTGCGCTGATTTGATCTGTGATGGTGCGCTGATTTGATCTGTGATGATGATGATTTGATCTGTGATGACGATGACATGATCAAATCATCATCATCACAGATGATGATGATGATGATGATGATGATGATTTGATCTGTGATGACGATGACATGATCTGTGGTGGTGATGAGCTTCTGCAGATCTGCATAAAGACCTGTTGCACAAAAACCCCTGGATGAGCAGATGGAGGATGTTTTACTGTATATATCCAATATTGATAAGCACTTACTGTGGCTTCTAGGTGTTTCTTTAACAGGAAAATCAGTTGCACGTTCACTTCTGTCTCCCTTCATGTTGGGAAAATCTGATCTTTTGCGTTTTGGGGGTAAATTTTCTCCAGATGCTTCATTCTGCCACTCCTGTACATGTGTGAGCGCGTTACTGAAGGACTGTAACCCACAAATGTCCATGTTTATAGCTGCACATCAATCAGTATCAAATTAGTATTAATTCCTTTGTAATTCTGTAAGATCGACCAAAATTAAATAATAACTAAAACCACTTTTTTTTGACTTGCAAACGATCAAAACCGCAGTACAGCTGCTGACCAGTGATATTGCCTGATTAAACGTTTACATGGATCTACACCTGTTAAATAACACAATATATATATATATATGTCATGTCATTGATTAAATAACGTTCAACAGCTAATTTACACAACAATATATGGATTTTTTTAGGCAAGCCTGATTCTTTTTTTTAGATCAGGCATGTGTCTGGACATCAAAATTGACGGTCCTAATGGGCCTAACATGCTGTGCGAGCCGCGCATGCGCGTTGCAATCCCGGAAGGCGTGGAGACAGGAGTGTATTGCTTCAGCTATTTCAAGGATATTTTCTGAAAATTTGAGAATTTGAGCTTCGATCATGTTTAAACTCGAGGGATTAGGACCCAAATTAGACCCGGAAGAGATGAAGAGGAAAATGAGGGAGGATGTGATTTCATCCGTGAGAAATTTCCTCATTTATGTCGCTCTTCTGAGAGTCAGTAAGTGTACAAGTGAGGAGGTTGTGTGTCTTTCTGAATAATAATAATAATAATAATAATAATAATAATAATAATAATCGTTATTGTG
This sequence comes from Neosilurus mollespiculum, assembly GCA_030014195.1. Lineage (NCBI taxonomy): Eukaryota > Metazoa > Chordata > Actinopteri > Siluriformes > Plotosidae > Neosilurus > Neosilurus mollespiculum. Next base: position 20,446,509 of record JAQMYF010000016.1, read on the forward strand.
ATAATTATTGGTTATTATTATTGTTCTTACATATAATTATTGTTATAATAATAATAATAACTATTATTTTTATTATTGTTGTTGTTATTATTATTATTATTATTATTATTATTATAATAATATTTCACTAATTTCCCAATCATCTCCATGTCATGATGGTGTGTTTAATTATTTCATTTATTCTTCTGTTTTTGCAGTAAATTTGGTGTCATCCCAGATGGACGCTTCCCAGATAGACACTAGGGTGATTTTCCTAGTTAGGTTGTTCCCTAATGGACGTCATGCCAAATAGACGCTTATATAAACGCTATTAAAAGCTATGCACACAGAATTATTACTCCAACTCCTAGGATAATGTTCCATTCCTGCATGCCTTACCAAAGAAAATTGTCGAGACCATATGCATTTAAAATAGTTTGCAGTTTTATTGCCCAACAGAACTGGTTAACGAATATATTTATATACACACAATGATAAATAATTACAGAGGACGGTGGCTTTAGGAGATTCTGTGCAGCAAGGTTGCACACCTGGGCTTTGAGCATGACAGCTAGGGCTTTCTCCTCATCAGGCATGTGGTTGTGCTCCACAAAGTTCATCTGGATGGTGTCCTGCATGGTAGGCTGCCTCTGTGTGTATACGGGAAGGACAGTCTCCAGTGCTGCCTCTCTCCATGTGCTCGATCCTTCTTAAATCGGTAGCTCCTGTAGATGAGACTCACTCCACGGCCCTTCTTGATTATAGTTTCTTATCCATGATGGAATAATTGAGGAAGGACACAGCCCTCCTTTATTTATACTGAGATTCATTTAACAGTTTACTTTATCACCTTAAGCTGTGAGTGCTTGAGACAACAGGTATGAATGTTGTGTGTTTGAGATCTAATGTGTGACTGTTATTTACTGTGTTTGTTTTTTTAACACCCAGCCGAGTGAGGTGTGACTGTTAAGCAAATACTTTATGAATGCCTGAGACGATAGCTGTGAATGCTACCTGCGTCATATACTAGGATTCTATCAGACATTTACTTTGAGATTTATTAGAACAACTAATAACGCCTTGTTATAATTATAACTGCTTGAGTTATTCTGTGAATGATAAGTTCTGTTAGGTAAATTTGCAGTAGATTCATTTTATTAGTGAAAATATATTCATTGTATTATTTCTTTCACATTAAATCTGACAAATTTGTGGCTTCCTCCTTGTGATATAATTTCACAATTTAATGACTTAACATTTCTATGGTTTCAGCAGATTAACACGAGATTAATTCATCTCTGCGCATAGCTTCTATACATAATTAATTTTAATATTTCTATGGCTTCCTCCTTGTTTATCTTCTTGTACATGGCTTCGAATCACAAAACCAAAATATTTTATTGTTATACACAAATGAATAACTTAATACGTATCTGGCTTCGTCCGTGTTTATCTTCTTGTACATGGCTTCTAATCCCTCAATTATTTTGTCAAATATGACCATTTTCACTAATATCTCCATTAATATAAATGCAATATATACCTAATGTCTCAAATAGTAAATTATTAGAAAATATATGTGCTTTCTAATTGGTTTATTATGTGGTGACTTTGGCTTATTTATGGTGATTTTGATGTGAATCATTCTCATTTTGAATCACTCTTTCCATTATTTCAAGTAAAATATTACTAATTTCTCCCTTGTTTTTTAATAACAGGAACTATAGGTATGGACCCCTACCTATATATACCCTATATAAGCCTATGTATGCATAGAGAGAGAGTCTAACTGGGAAGCATCTATCTGGGATGAAACTGTAAATTTCTGTCTCTTAATTCCTTCTTGTTTCTTCCAAATACTTCTAGTATTTTACTTCAATTCTGTTGGCAGACAAATAATAAGATTGTGTGTAACACTTTTGAATGACATTAAAACTGTCAGTATTTTCTGTATAAAGAAACTCTTCTGATAATTAAGAGGGTCAAAATAACCTGAAAGATTGCTAAAATGATCTGAACTGTTACACTGTATAGTCAATACCAGCATCACTAAATGTTTACACGTGTACTGTAAGTATGTGCACCCCTGACCATCACACCCATATGTTGTTCTTTCCCAAACTGTTCCAACAAGTCTCAATATACAGTCTTATAGAACGTCTCTATGCTCTGCAGAAATGTCAGGTTCTCGTTACTGGATTTAAGAGGCCCAAATACAATTCCAGCACAACACAAACAAAGCAAGCTCCAGGAAGGCATTGTGTGTGAAGGTTGGAACCCCTTAATCACTGAACACCTTGTGGATGAATTGTAACACTGACTGCAATCTGTCAAATTCCCAGAAAGACATGAATTTTCAGGCAATTAAAAATAAATAAACAGCTACAGTATTTGACACACATCAGTTTATGAGCTTTATTTGTCAGTTCAGAGATGCTTTCATTACAAAACTGAAAGTTTGCACTGCTGAAACAATGAAATTCCTCATTCCTCATGAAATTCCTTTACTGATGCTACAAAGAAAATTTCTAGATATTCCATGATGTTTTTTTATTTTTTTTATTCTTGGACTAGACTTTTACAGATAGCATGACATCTCAGAAATTGTGTGATCCATGGGAACCCTGACTCAGTGACTCTTCCTTGTCATCCCTACATCAGAGTCTGACCTCCACACAAACGGTGTTGTAGTTGAATGATCGCCTTTGAATCCCCACAGCCATGCCCCAAATCTGCTCAGGACCCTTTCCATTAGAGTGGAGTTTATTATAACAGAAACACAGCAGTGTTTAATAATAATCTGGTTTTATGACATTCTAGAAGGACTTGTGGGGGTCAGAGGAGCACATACTTTTGGACATGTCATGCCATTTCCTTCCAGATCCACTTTAACAGTGAGGAATTAATAGACTTCACTTAAAACAGTTAAAACGCAGTGGTGGCTTAGTGGTTAGGGCTCCAGGTTAGTGATCCAAAGGTCGGTGGTTCGATCCCCAGTACCACCATGCTGCCACTGTTGGGCCCTTGAGCAAGGCCCTTAACCCTCAGTTGTATGAAATGATAAATGAAAGTCGGTTGGATCAGAGCATCTGCCAAATGCTGTAAATGTAATGTCAAACCAATTCTGTGCTTAAAAACAAAAAGAGAACGAGACGATAATGGAACATAAGCACATCACATCTTCATCATCTGTGATCAGTGTTTGTTTTTTCTGTTTCAGCTCCGTATGTTTTGAAAAAGTTGGACAGCATATGAGGATGTAGAATTTGCTCTAAACCTGCACCTGAACTCCTGGAACATAGCTACGCTTCACAAGTTTGCAGCTTCATCCTTCATCATCATCATCGTCGTCATCAGGCTGCAGTGTTATTTCCTGGATGGACTTAATTTAATTTTACGCCGTGTTTCTGTGCCGTGGGCGTCGTGTCCGTGTCTGAGGCAGTTCATTAGTACAGATGTGATGTGCACCTCTACTCTGTGTTGATCATGTGACCTGGACTAAATGATAAATAACTACTAATAATAAAGTTTAAGGTTTGACTCTCTGTACATGCAGATCTCGTGTTTGTATTACAATGAACCACAGTGTGAATAAATGTTAATGTTATTCAGTGTGTGGATATGAAGTGTTTAGTCAGCTTATGTAAATATTTAATAGTGTTTAGATGATAAAGTATGAAATGAGTTAATATATTAGCAGAATATATATATATATATATATATCTCTAAAAAAAAAACAATGTAGATTTTTTTCACATTAAATGTAATTTTTATCACATTACATTTAATACTTCTTAAATATTCCTTCTAAAAGTTTTGTTAAAAGGTCACTATCAAAATATTTTTGAAGCACATACTGGACAATTCAAGATTAAAAACCACTACTGATAGAGGAAGATAATAGAGAACAGAGATTTAGATATTCATTAAATATATTTTGTTCCAGTAAAAATAAAATACAACTTTTTAATTGTGCTTGCTGTTTATTTAGAGATCTGATTAATACCTTTACACTGAATATTAATGGGAGACGTTAGAAATGACCTCAGGAGTAAATTAAGTAGTGCGTCTGAAATATCTACAGTACTGCCACGATCTTCAGAGGATTTACAGGAGTGTTTATTTCCAATCATGCACCAGCAGGAGGCGTTACAGCATCAGTTCACTGGGCATGGCGTCTCCCGTCAGACCGGCCAGCAGGTTTTGGGCGCAGAGCTTAGACATGACGCCCCGCGTGGAGAAGGTGGCGCTGCCGATGTGAGGAAGGACCACTGCACGACCCCACAGAGAGAAAGAGAGAGATTATATCATTATATATTCACAGACTGTACACACACACAAAGAAAAATTATGAATAAAATGTTAAATAAGGATGATTTCTGAATTTATTTTATGTTTATGAAGTCAAATTTAGTTAATTATTAATATTTTAAGGGAAATTCTAATTATATATATATATATATATATATATATTCATATATATTCATACACATTTAAAAATATAGAAATGTCAGATTATGTAAACAGAAGGAGGTGAGATGTTTTAAATTATAATAAAATGTTTTAAACTAAAAGCATCATGTTATAAATAAATGAATAAATAAACAGGTGCCGTTTCACACTCAGAGCTTCGCTGCACATTTACTAACAGGAGGTGTTTATTAATGTTAAGAAATCTTGTTTATATATGAATACTGATCCTGACCACAGTTGTTGAGGCGCAGGAGTGGATGGTCGGTGGGCAGAGGCTCGGGTGTTGTCACATCGAGTCCCGCTGCAGCGATATGACCATTGGTGAGAGCTTCAAGCAGATCCTCCTGGTTTACTACCGACCCCCTACAGGAAGGAAGAAGAAGAAGAAGAAGAAGGTACCAGTTTATTAAAGACACACCTTGTTTTTTAGACCATTAAATTCTTCTGAGAAAATTTGAGTGTCTAGAAATCATCACGTGTTTATTACATTAATAAATAAAATCTTGTTGGAAATTCCAGGACAGCTGAATGTGAAGAAAGTGTTACTGTGATTGTAAATCAAACAGCCAATCAGACTCCCATATACCAATAACTGACACACAACCACTACTGTATTTATCAGGGGGAGTGGGTGGAGCTTGTTTGGGGTGTGGTTTTGCATAAATAATTAGAATTTCAGATGGGTTGAGGGTGCCAAAACTTTTACATTTCTCCAACCTGCTGGTGTTGATGAAGATGGCGGTGTTCTTCATTTTACTGAAAAACATTTTATTACATAATCCCAGTGTATCAGGAGTCAAAGAGCACGAAACCACCACAAAGTCACTCTCGCACAGCAGTGTGTCCAACGGCACTGAGAGAGAGAGAGAGAGAGACAGACAGACAGGAGAGAAGTCACTATGTGTTTTATAATCTATGACTCTTGTTTCACTTCTCTATTGATGACCCTCTCACTCTAGTTTTTTATCTTTTCTTTTCCAGAACATTTTTTCTCACCATGTTCTCCATCCACCTCTCGAGCCTGGGGTTTCTCCTGCCGTCCTGAATAAAGCAAACGTTTAATACCGAACGGTTTCAGCCTCCGTGCAATGGCCAAACCTACACACACACACACACACACACACACACACACACACACACACACAGACAGACACACACATTAAGTACACTTGAAAATTAGGCCTATTAGTATTCACTGTATATTAATTGACTAATATTTATGTTGACTATAATGCTGTATTTAAATTTGGTTCATTTTGATAAGAGACGTGACGGGGCAAGTGTGTGAGCAGTAGTGTCACCACTTGTGTTCGCGTGTGTGTGTGTGTGTACCTATACGTCCCAGGCCGATCACCCCGACTGTACTGCCCGAGAGGCCGTAACCACACAACCACAGGGGCTTCCATGAGCTCCAACCTCCACTGACACATCAACAAACATCCCAGAATTCCTTCATCATTCACTGACTCAATTCTTCATTTCCTATTTTTATTATAAATCAGTGATTAATCCGGGGACTGACCTTTTAACCTCCTGAATGCCCTCAGGTAAGCGGCGAGCCGTAGCCAATAACAAAGCGACGGTCAACTCCGCCGTAGCATCTGTTAATACATCAGGGGTGTAACCTACTCTTATACCTCTGAGAGAGAGAGGACAAGAGGGAGAGATACAGGCAGTTACAGAGATAGAGAGAGAGAGAGAGAGAGAGAGAGAGAGAGAGAGAGAGAGAGAGAGAGAGAGACAGACACACAGACAAACTCGAAAAAAATAGATATGGAGAGAGAGAGAGAGAGAGAGAGAGAGAGAGAGAGAGAGAGAGAGAGAGTCAGTCACACAGACAAACTGGAAAAAAATAGATATGGAGAGAGAGAGACAGAGAGAGACACACAGACAATGAGAAAGACAGACACAGAGACAGGGGGGGGGCGAGAGAGGGAGAAAGGGTGAAAAACAAAGATTTATAGACAGACAGGACATTAATATTTTTTCAACACTTGGACGGGTCACACCCATAAGAGAGTGAAAATCAAGAATTTTGTTAAAAAGCTGAACATTATTTTTGGTCCCGCCTCCTCGCTCTCTTCCAATCATAATGATTTCTGAAAAGACACAGGTTCCTGGAAGTCTCCTCACCGTTTCTTGATCTCTTCGATGGCGAGGTGGTCAAAGCCAACAGACAACGTACTGATCACCTTCAGACTGGGTCCTGAACACACACACACACACACACACACACACACACACACACTTTAATTTTTTTATTTAAATGGGGTTAGTAAGGTTCTGTGCTGTGGACTAAGAGGAATGAAACACATTGTCACTTTACGTTAGGAACTCATCATCGTTTCATCACACCACTCCAGCATTAATGAGTTTCCCATCACGGACTCACACTCACACTGTTTTATTCGAGTATCAGATGATATAAAATTGTTACAGGTCCACTGTGCAGTTTCTGCAGTGTTTCTGATCAGACACTTCCTGTTTCAGCAGGACGGCAGTTTGGGTGAATCTACTGTAAACACCACATTAAATGAGGAAGTGGCTTTAATGCATTTAACTCAACACTGTCATGCCACAACTTCCTCATTCCTTTTTCCTCGAGATGGTGTTGAAGGTCAGGTTTTGTCCAGCACAAACACACAAAGAGAGACAGAGAGATGCGCACCAGCTGCATCAAGAACCTCGGCATCAATTCGATCTGAGAGGAGACACACGAGACCATGAGCTCCTTCCACCTTCTTCAGCAGTTCCGCACGTGGAACAGGTTCATCCGAATCCCACACCGACACGTCACACCTGAGACAGTACACACAACACCACTGTCAGAGAAACGCAAAATAAAAAAAAACAACAGTCTGCAGTGAAGATTATACACCACCACTTTTATCTAAAAGGGCTCCTAATAAAAAGAAGTAAAAAATTACCTCTCTATAATTTTTGGTGAAAACGTAGTGGACAATGCTACTGTAGGCATCTAGAACCAAAAAAATCATTCCGACAAGTATATTGAGGTAAAAGTATGGCTAATAAACAAAAACACTGACAATACCAATTTTTCAGAAAAATTCAAAGGTGTCACATTTTGTTTATTTATTTATTTTACTTTTGCACAGCATGAATGAACTTCAGACCAGATGGAATGGTATAGTGAGTGAAGAAATTAAAAAAATACAGTACACTTATACTTAACAAAATGAAGATAAATCAGAAACCAAGTACTATTCAAGTGTTTATTTCATGTAATATTGGATCATATTGATGAGAATAAGTAAACAAACAACAATATATAGTAATAACAAAAATAACAGTCTCTTTTTTGAGAAAAAAAGTCAATATTTAGTGTGAACACCCTTTACTTTGATTACAGCATTTAACCTTTCAGGCATAGAGTTTATTTTTTTAATTGCTTCACTCGCTAAACCATTCCATATGGTTTGAAGTTCATTCATACTATGCAAAAGTCAAAAAAATTAAATTTACAACACCTTTCAATTTTTCTGACAAATTGGTATTTTCAGTGTTTTTGTTTATTAGCCAGACTTTTACCTCAGTATACTTGTCGGAAAGATTTTTTTTTTGGTTCTTATTGCCGACAATAGCATTGTTCAAATACATTTTACAGACAAAAGTGGTGTATAATCTTCACTGCACACCACTGTATATGCTATTATTATTATTATTATTATTCATGGAGTCATTAAATAATCATAATAAAAAGGATTAAAATTTATGATGATAATAATAATAATAATAATAATATTAATAATAGTTATTATTATTATTACTATTATTATCAGTTAAAGAATCATGGTATAAATGATTTCTTATTATGAATATATTTCCAAATATTGTTGACACTGATAATAATAATTGTATTTTTAAAAAAATATAATCACAGAGGGAAACTAAAGTAACTAATTAATTGATTACTCATAATTTGGTAATCATTACTATTACTATTATTAATATTGTTGACATGGTTAATTAAATTTTTACAAATATGCTTAACTGCAAATGCAAAATTAATTCATTAAATCTGCTAATAATTGGCAATATAAAAGATGTATTATTATTATTATTATTATTATTATAGTAACTGGATCACTTTCTTTCCCTCTGTGTGGTTCAGGTATGACTCCGCCCCTCTAAGTCCCGCCTCCAGGAAGTCTGAAGCTGGAAGTAATGCAGAAGGTAAAAATTGTCTACAGAGTAATTAATAAATATAAATAAGTACTTTCCTGATTACACTGTACTTTGATTTTAGAGTTTATACCAGTTAAATTGTCATTGTTTACTTTAAGTGCAAGACAACATTTAAACAAGTAAAACATCTGATCATCCTGATGTACTCAAACCTTTCTTTAATTAAAAAAAAGCCCTGACTCTCTGAGTGCTGTGTGTATGTTAGATGGAATTGGAGAGATGCAGAAGAAAGATCCTGAACCCCTTTAACCCTTTCGTGTCCTTTAGTGAAGGAGAAACTGAGAGGAACCTGCGCACATGGAGGGTTGCTGGAGCAGCTTCATTCCCTCCTGAGGGAGGCGTCTGGTCACAAACACCTTCATCAGCTGACTCGCACTCATCACTGTCCCAACACTCTATTTCTCTCACACACCAACGCACGAGAAGCCGAAAACGAAAACTCTGAACTGCGTCTCAAATAAACCCTCCCCCTTTATCAAACTCAACCAGACTGGGGGACCGGATTCACTGTAACACTCGGTACGGACTACTTCCGGTAACGTCACGTGGACAATAGCCAGCAGTGCAGAGACTCGCTTAAAGAACTGAGTCACTTTACAGTTGAATTATTTCACAGGAAAATCCCTCACATTGTAAATATAATAAAGTATAAACGTAAAAATCAACATAAAAATAATAAAATAAAAATTCCAGTTGCAAAACAGGAAAAGCTTTGAGATTAGTTGCAGAATCAGATATCCTTTTTTTTTTTTTGGTTCTGATATGTATTTCACTTTGGATTATTATTATTTTATTTTGGGTTTTTTCCGTTTCCGGAGCATTTTTTCCCCTTGGTATCAGATTTATTATTATTATTATTATTATTATTATTATTATTATTGTTGTTGTTGTTGTTGTTCATTCATTTTCTAAGCCGCTTAATCTCAATTAGGGTCACGGGAAGGCTGGCGCCCATCTCAGCCGACTCTGGGTGAGGGCGGGGACACCCTGGACAGCTTGCAAGGCCATCACAGGGACAACACACATACAACCATTCACCCTCACTCTCACACCTAGGGGCGGAACAACCAATTAGCCTACTGTGCATGGTTTTGGACTGCTGGAGAAAACTGGATTACCCAGAGGAAACCCACACAACCACGGGGAGAACATGCAAATCCCTATTATTATTATTATTATTTATTATTATTATTATTATTATTATTATTATTACTGTGAATCTGTATTTGGCATGTGCACCAATAAATGTATTAGAATTAGTAAGTGCACACTATACCAAATAGAAATTGTGTTATTTGAGTCATTAACATGACATTTGAAAATAAATAAATAAAATATAATATAATATAATATAATATAATATAATATAATATAATAATAATAATAATAATAATAATAATAATACCCTAGTGCAGATAACTGGGTTATCAAGTGCCGGCCATGTTTCTCATTGTCTGTGGTGAGAGGAATGTAACAGAACCATTGCTGATTTTTGTAAAGAGTAGGCTGCATAGCCGTCAGTTTGTTGGCCCTGCGATGGCCTGATGAGCTGTCCAGGGTGTACCCCGCCCTCGCCCAGAGTCGGCTGAGATGGGCGCCAGCCTCCCCACCACCATAATTAGGATCAAGCAGTTCAGAAAGTGAATGAATGAATGAATGATGATCATCCTCCTCCTCCTCCTTATTATCATCATTATAATAATAATCATAATTCTTCTCCCTATTATTATTATTATTATTATTATTTATTATGACACAAGTTGGCTACAACCCCTTAGTTTATTGCGCATGCGCGATGCATTTAGTAACCCACCAGGTGTACACGCTCACACACACACACACACACAGCTCTTTTTTTTTGAACTCGGTATAAAGTTTTGAAACGGTAGAAGGATGATGTAGTGTGTATTCATGGCCCTTTAATGGAGAACCCATTCCTACTGATCCGCCTCTTCCATTTAAGGCCACGCGCGTGCGCTGAAGGCAGAGGACCCTTCCATACTGATCAGTGCGCGAGTGCGTGCGTTCAGTTCCGTCTGTAAGCACAGCCCAGCTCTGAGTACCTCCACCACCAATACAATAACACAACATACCACCTGCAGTAGTGGAGTGCGTGTGTTGGTGCACGGCCCGTGTGCGCGTGTGGTTGGATGCGTGTACAGATGTGTGTACAGATGTTAGGATGTTAGTACGGTAGTACGAGTATCGGCTGTGTTTTGCTTCCTGCTTCCAGGAGCCGAGCCTCAGTTCACTCCTCTTTTCAACGCACAACTTTTAACCACACGGACTGCGCCAGCCCGGAGGAATCCACAGCACGGCGTTGTTTATGGTTTTATTAATCAGGGAGGAAACATCTGGGCGTTATTTCTCTCCACGGAGCAGGTAAGAAGCGCTCGCGCGGTGTTTATGTCGGTTGGGGGTTTTGAGGAACTGGGATTGCACATACAGCTGCAGTGCCATAACTTCAGCTTAAACAAGTACACGGGACAGGAAGAGAAAGAAACATGCAAACCAAAGAGCATGCATTCTAATACGACCTGTATTTAATATCCTTATAGCCTGGAGGTGCGTGTGCGCGCGTGCGTGCGCGGTCCGCTGATGAGGGTGTGAATATAATGCTGAGTGCGCGCGATTGTTGTTGGGTTTTTTTTTTTTTGCATGGTATGGAAATGAAGTGTGAGTCCCCCAGTGTGTCCCTGTAACCAGCACTCTACTGTAGGAGGCTGGGATAAAGAAATGTGTGGTATGTGGATTCTGTTACCTGCCCAGGTGTGAACACGGTAGCTGTGGGCGGAGTCAAGCGGTCAGGCTGATTTACCTGTTGAATCAGAACTTTTGTTTATTTAGATTGGAAGAAATATCGATCGTATCCAAAGTCCAGGACAATTTGGAGAACCGTAGCTAGGAAGAGATGTGAAATTATGATAAGGATTTTGTGATAACGCACGCCACACAGTGGTTTCCTGAGAGTCACAAGCAGTTACAGTGCAGTACAGTATAATATCAGGTAAGATACAGCAAATCTAGTGATGTTATAGAAGCAGTGATTTCACTGCGGTTAAAGATATTCTAGGTGTACTCTGGTCTCATAAGTTTATGATTTATGTTTTGTTTTATGAGTCTGTTGTGGCCAGCGCCATCCTCTATGCTGTTGCATGCTGGGGCAGCAGGCTGAGGGTTGCAGAC
>JAQMYF010000016.1:20524329-20536382 GCA_030014195.1 Neosilurus mollespiculum
CTCTCTCTCTCTCACACACACACACACACACACACACACACACACTCTCTCTCTCTCTCTCTCTCTCTCTCTCTCTCCCTCTCTCTTTTGATCCCTCCCTCTCTCTTTCTCTTTCTCTCTCACACACAAACTCTTTCTCTCTCTCTCTCGATCTCTCACTTGCTCTGTTTCTCTCGCTCTCTGTGTCTCTCATTCACTCTCTATCTTTATGTATCGCTGTCACTCTCTGTCTTGTTTTATTCCTTTCTTACTTTCTTTCTTTTTCTCTCTCTTTCTTTTTGAGTGTCTCTCTCTGTCTCCTCAATCCCATTTTCTCTCTCTCTGTCACTCTCACTATGGCTCTATCTTTCATTACACCTCTCTCTCTCTCCATCTATTGTTTTGTCTGTCTGTCCCCCCCCCCCCCTCTGTCTCTCAGTTGTGAATAATGTGGAATGGAAATCATTAGCAGCTCGTGAACGTGTGACTCTCTTCCATTCTGTCACAGAATGAACATGTGAAGCCTCGTTGGCGATGTCTCCTGCTGAGACATACAGTAAATCATCTCCTAGGCTTTTCTGCCTACAAACCACATTTTCCTCCATGTGAATCCGTCAGAAGAATCAGTTCAGGTCTTTAGATCAAGGTGAAGAATTAACACTGTGCTACTTACAGCTTTCAGACTGCGCGCAGTGAGTGTTACGCCCGCTGGATGTCCTTTAAGAGACCTTTTAGGTAATTAAAATCATCTTACTAATTAGGAACATCAAAAAAACCGCAAAAAACATTATGCTCTGTTAGGCCGTAAACTCTACCGTAAGCGATAAAGTGAAATTTCCATATAGACACTCTGTAATCCAACACGCACACCAAAGGCGTTTCTAATTCTTACACGCCATATGCTCCGACAGCCTCATGCATAGCAACGCAGAAAATATTTACCCCCCTTTAAAGGAGTTAACGTGATGTTATTCCTCTGCCTTCGACAAAATCCCTTTGACGTCATGCGCAAGGTCAGAGCTGATGAATGATTCTCGTGAGGTATAAACCCCAGAATGAAATAATGGATCCCACTGTGTTGTGCAGCTCTGACAACAAGGTGTTTCAAATTGGTTGCATCTGTGTGTGTGTGTGTGTGTGTGTGTGTGTGTGTGTGTGTGTGTGTGTGTGTGGGTATGTGTGTGATTGTCTGTGCATTTGGGGGGGATGCTGAACAGACCTGACACAGCCTCGGTTACTCAGAGTGAGTCAAGCATCCGAGGAAACAACTCCACCAGAAATGTGTGATTGCATGTAAACAAACAAACAAACGTCAGGGTGTCTGGGAGAGACGTGTTTTAGCGTGACAGCAAGATTAGTCGCTCTGGCCAGAAAAGCAGTTCAACCTAAAAACGAACCTTCAAGCTACCATTAATAGTGAATTGAATTTGATTTGATTTGTCGTCTATTTATTTTACCAGCAGGCATCGTCACAAAGCTTTAGAGAAACCTGGAGACAGATTTAAATCCCTAATGAACAAGTCAGAGACCTACACTGATCCCATCTAGAACAATAAAGGTTCTTCTCTCTCTGGCGAACCCCTTTTAGGCTCTATGGAGAGTTCCACAACTTGATCAACCAACATGGCACATGGAATATCCAGCCTTAGAAATGTCGATGTGGACAGAAGTCAATGTAGAACCTTAAATATTCCTTGGTTTGACGATCTGGTGCTTATGGAGATCCCAATAAAAAAAGTCTGAGGAACCAACATGGAAGAAGAACTGGCCTGGTGTAAGCATGCTTCCTTTTGCTTAGAGGATCTTGGAAAATTCCATGTGTTGATAAATGTTGGCTTGAACTACAATGGACCCTAATGGTATGTTGGGTTATCCATTAGGAGACTTGAGCAGTGGTAGCTTAGTAGTTCAGGCTCTGGTTACCTGATCAGAAGGTTAGGGTCTCAAACCCCATTACCAACAAGCTGCCACTGTTGGGCCCTTGAGCAAGACCCTTAACCCTCAACTGACTAGACAAAGGCATCTGCCAAATAGCACGTAAATGTTCTATGGAGAGCTTTATGAAACCAAAGGCATGGATTATTATATAGCAATGACAGTGCATGCAATCTCATTGATCAACTCATGATCAATAAATCAGTGCATACCTGTTCATCAACCTAGCCATAAAATAGGTGCACTTCCTTTATCCTGAGATAAAGAGTGTACAAAGTCCCTCGTAAGTCCTCACTGCTCATCTGAAAGCTCTTGTTCATCACAGGAATGAAAACAACCCGAAAACTACCAGACCCCTTGTCCAGAACAAGCAAGTAACAGCACCTGAAGGGAATTAAATAAAGGCCACCATTTTAAAATGGCGTATAATAAACTTGTTTACTCGGTCAGTAACGTGAAATCCCAGCCTCTCCTTTGGTTCATTCTGTACAAAAGATATCGGGCTGAGATTCTTCAGTACAGACCTCATGCTCGGTTAATAAGTACTTTACATCTGGTACCGGTGGTACATGGTTCCTTTTTTTCTAAGAAAGCAAAAAAATCTGGGTTGTGTTTCGTCCCCCAGGAGGTGCTTCGGCACCTTAGCTCTAATTTGAAGGAAGTCGCACATATTTTCCTCTTGGCAAGAACAATCCCATTATTCTATTCATGCAGTGTGAGTAAGGAATGTATTCGTCTTGCATCCTCCAAGGAAAATGTGTGCGAGCGTAAATCAGCTCCATGTCTATTAACATTTTATTGCTTATTATAATTCAGTCTCCATGGACACTTCACAAACTTCTAGAAGAACATATAACCAGGTTTTGGGGTGATTTTTTTTCCTTGCAATTTTCTCTATGAGTTCCCATCTGCTAGGAAACATTCTTCTATCGCCAAACAGCTTTCAGTGTGGAAGGATGATAATCGCGGGTCACCAGCTTCCAGAAGAAAGACAATGTGCTGCTTTATCTTCACCTGTCCACCTATTTCCACTAATGTCAAAAAAAACATGGGTTCACTAGACACCAGAAGGGTCACGACAAGTGTCTAGACTAGTGGTCACCAACCCTGTTCCTGGAGATCTACCTCCATCAAGATGTTGGCTCCAACCCCACCATCATCACGTCCACCTGACCATCTAATCATCCCCTTGAGAAGTTCTTGATCAGCTGCAAGAGGTTTGTTGGATCATGGATGAACATACAAACTGCAGGAATGGGCTTGGTGACCACTGATCTAGACCACGAGAGTGATGCCTAAGATCTGGCCTCTTAATCTCAGTCATCTCACGTCTAAGTATAGATTTGCACTCGGGTCCATATGGGTTTATTGAGATGTATCGGTGCAGAAAGGTTCCTAGTTCTTTGCCTGAGGAACTAAAGAAGTTCAAAAGCCCTTCAGCCATTATTAAACTCTCACTTGGGAACAACAAACCCAGCATGCAGGTCTCTCTCCACCTCCCTCACTCAGGATTAAAACGTGCCCTGTTACCAGAGCAAGGCTGGGTGCTATTTTAATGGGCTCTTCACTCAAACATTTACTGTTTCCCACCAACTTTTCCTGGGTTTTTACGGCCAAAACCGTTTTTTCCTCTGCTCCTGGTTGAAGTGGTGAAAGTGAGTGATTGCTTATTTAGGTGGAGTGCGTTTAGCCAACGAGGCTGACCACAGCAAAACAGAGCTCTGCTGTTTGAACAGAGAGCAGAGCCTCATTGAAGAGGAACTGGATATCTGAGATGATCTCCAACAATCAAGAGTAATTTCATTGAAAAGGTTTCCTTAGGGAGGGTGATTTTATTTGTACACCCAGCTAGAGGAACATAATTGTAGAGAATTAAGAATTACAGAACAAAATTAGACATGAAGAAGCACTCTTGTTTGTAGCTTGGAGGAGTCTGTGTACTCATTTAGGGCAGCACGGTGGCGTTGGTTACCAAGTCCGCCTCATAGCAAGAAGGTCCTGGTTTCCAGTCCCGGGCTTGGCGAGGGCATTTGTGTCTGGAGTTGGCATGTTCTCCCAGTGCTTGCATGGGTTCCTCCGGGTAATCCAGTCTCCTTTGACAGTCCAAACACATGCAAATTAGGCTAACTGGCTATTCCAAATTACCCTGAGATGTGAGTGTGGCCCTGCAATGGATAATGTGCTGTTCAGGGTCTCAGTTTCTTCTTCTAACGAAAGTATTCGAGGAGTCAAGTAGAGAGATGCAGTATGTCTCGGAATAGTGAGTGTATAAAGTGTACGTCATTTTGAGCCTTCATTCTGTGCTACTGCTTGTACATCCAGAAACATTAACAAATGAGTTGCTTGGTTTTTACTTTGGCGAGAGTCCGACCTTCTCGAAGGCAGTAATATAAGACCTGTTATTATGCCAGTTTAGCAACAGTATTGGTAAAAAGTTTTGGTGCCTAAAATCAGTAGGGCTAGTGGTTGCTCAAAGACAACACGGCTTCATAATCACAAATCCACTTTGGCGTCGCTGGGTTCCAGGCTATAAAAAGGAAAGACGCCAATAAACACACTGCAATTTTCCAGAAACAAAACCAACTAGATTAAACACTGCCCTAAACACTGCCCTGTCACACTTTGTCATACTCAAATACTGTCCTACGACTATGCAAGGTTAGCATCGGTATTCCTAAAAAATGCTTTACTTTGGTACTTGAGGTTAGTAAACAAAGTCGTCATGGCTTGACCAACGACAGTTCATTCTAATTAACTCAACGATCTTGAAGGAATCTTTTCAGTGAATCAGGAAAAACGATTCATCTCTTCAACATCAGGTCATTATTGATGAAGTAAACACAGGCTTACCACAGACCCCAAGAAACACAGTGCAGTTCTGCAGCCAAACACTTCTCAGAAAGGAAGTCAGACAGAATGAATGTTACCGCCTGATACTTTGTTATTAAGGTGACCCTGACAGGAAGCATGTCTGCGCCGGATGACCATGGGAGTCATGACATCGTTCTGGGAGTCTATTCAAGGTCTGGTCAAATGACTGTTGATGTTAAATGGCGAAACACAATCAGTCAGCAGACTCAAAATGGATACGGCTTGTTTCTGTAACCCCACATGCCATAATGTAACAGACTCAATAGTGGAGGCATCCCAGCTTTATTATGGCTGCACGGTGGCGTAGTGGTTAGCACATCTTCCTCAAAGCAAGATAGTCCTTGGTTCGAGTCCTGGGCTCAGCGAGGGTGTTTCTATGTGGAGTTTTGGCAATTTGGGAAGCATATGAATAAATGAATTATTACCATCACCAGAAGGTTATATTTTACTTGTGCTGGTTTGTTTGTTAGTTTGTTTGTGTGCAAAATAACTCAAAAAGATTTGGATGATTTTTTTTTTCTAGAAGAGAGTATGGTACACATAACAAGTCATTACATTTTTGAGGTGATCCGTGTATGAAATCATATTGAAAAGAAGAAAGCCCAAAAAATGCCTGTTCTTTTTAATATGTGCCAGAATGTTCACCAGACACTAACTAGGGGGAGACATTTCATTATAACAATAGTAAGTTACAATAATCCATTGGTGGCTGCAAAAGGTACCTTATACTCGATAAGTGCTCCTCTAGTTATTGTTTTTTATACAGGGCACCATTTTTCACCTTGTTTGCACACTGAAAGAGTGTATGTCGCTGCATCCAATCTGAGCATCTCAGGTGGATGTAGTTGATTGGTTGGTTATGAATTTATTTAAGGCCTTATAAACTTTACCCCTTTTTACTAAATTAAATTAAAGTTGGTAGAAAAAAATTGCTTTGGGTATTCCTTAAAGAGGAGAAAAGATGATTTGTTCACTTTTTTGACCCATTAATGTTGTTAGACTGATGAATAGCTGTGCGAGACATTGCCAGAGAATCAAAAATCAGGTTAGCGCATGTTTAGGTTTCCTTCTGGGCTGTTTAAGCTGGATGTAAACAAAAAGTTTTGCCTTTCCTGGGGGGCACACTAATACCTCATGGAGTGCAGGGCGTTCTGATTAGCTGGCCTTACCATACTGCCCCTCCCACACACAGCAGTATCTCCACCTATCCCGTTCTGCCTCTTCAGGCGACAAATCAGAGCAGAGTATGTACAGAGAGCAAGACCATACATGTGAGGAGGAAACCAAACAGTCCGTCCAGCACACAAACTCAAAATCTGTGTTTCAGGAGGAGGTGCATGGGGAAACAGCTTTCTGAAGTACTGTGGAGGTTTTTGGATTAGGAATCGTACTTTGGTGCTCTACTGAGTCCAAACTGTAAAACAAGGGTCTGAAAATGGGGATAATAACTTACCTTTAAGCTTTATCATGAGCAAGCTGATTTGTAAAGTGGTAAACATGCGCGGCAGGGATGCAGGTAGGGGTGGGGGTTCTGTCAACTAAACTGTTCTCCAAGAGCAAACCAGCTAAACTTGCTTCATCACAAAATTTGTTCCATTAACTTTCCCAAATGATGACACACTAATAGCTGCAGGAATTCGAGTCTGGGTGGAGTCGCTGCATGGTTCTGGGAACACACAATGGCAGGACATGGAGTCTCAGACATTCTCATCCCTAAAATTTTAAACACTATACAGACAAATCCTCTTTGAAATCCTCACCACAATCCAGCTGGCTGTTAAACGGATTTTAAAAGAAGGCGCCAAAGAAAATGCAGGAGAGCTGTGAGTCAGGTCTGGAGGGGTACTGTAAGAGGAATTGTAGGTTCTCGCACCCCATCCTCCTCCTCGCTCTATAAATAGAGCGCAATCAGTCAGCCACACCTTCCACGATCAGAGAACTGTGCGCCAAAACACACCTCCTTCTATCCCTCTTACGAAGCACAAGAAGGCTTGAAGGAGACACATGACGCTGTGAGAGAGCACCGGATGCAAAAACCTCATCTACCGTTACATAACATTTATTCACGGCAACTTAAAATAATTTTTTTTTTCTTCATGAATCAGGGTAGATGCTCCTCAGTTGGTTTAAGGCATTTCAGAAAGTGAGATGAAGCATTAAAATCTTCACTGTTCATTTATAAAATAAAATCAAACTTGAAATCATCGGTTCTAATTGGATTCGTCTTCCTGGAAGTTCTCTGTCCATTAACATTGAAGACTGTCGTAATCTTAATGCAGCTTCATCCATCCATCCATCCATCCATTGTTTGTCCCACTTAACTGTAATGATCACAGGGGAAGCTGGAGCCAATCCCAGCTGTCTTCAGATGAGAGGCAGGGCTACACCCTGAACAGGTTCCCCATTCATCCTACGATGTACACAAACAAAACCAACAATTCACACTCCCATTACTGTATGCATATCCATCCATCCATCCATCTGCTGAACCACTTAATCCTATAAGGTTGGTGTGAGCACAAATTTCATTGCTGATTAATAGATCACATGACCATTACACCTATGTACTCCGAGCACTTCTCTGAAATGTCACTTAATTTCTCTTTAGCATTTTTAAACATCTATATATGATTCTTCTATCTGAACCTACTGGATATGAGCAATTGCACAATTGCATATGTTCAATTAGTAGATACATCACTACTGAAAAACAATACTCACCCCCCACCCCCCAAAAAAAAGAAAAACAAAACAAAACAAAAAAAAAAAACAACCAAAAGCTCCTGTGACTCTTGCTAGGCTAACTGCTAACACTAGCTGGCCCGCTCTTCTGTCCCTTCTAGAGTCATTACATGAACAACATTTGATAGGAAAGTATTTATGGTCAGACTGTTATTTTTTTAATGGCCTGGCAAGCTATCCAGGGTGTACTCTGCCCTCGCCCAGAGTCGGCTGAGATGGGTGCCAACCTCCCCGTGATACTAATTAGGATTAAGCAGTTCAGAAAGTGAATGAATGAATGAATATTCAAAGCACTCATTTCGAAGTTAACCAAAACCTTTTAAGGAAACAGGAAAACTTCAGTGGAAACTTCACATTCCAAAATCAGATTATGTCTGAGACTCAGGTGGGGTAGTGTTCCCACCCATTTTGGTGAAAATCCATGCATGGATGTGGTCAGTTTTTTAAAGTAGTTGAAAAGCTTTATTTCTTATAATCCAGTTCATCCAGATCAAATAAAAAAAATTCAAACAGTCCACTTGCTCTCACTGGATAGGACTGATAGCCAGCTCGGCAGTTCATCCCTTCATCAGGGCATATCTGATTCATGTTTATGGTATACAGTTAACTGTAGATATAAAACTTTTAAGCATTTCATGATATTGGAGAGTCCAAACAGGTCAACCTGGAAGGGTTTATATCTCCTGGTCATTTAAAAGAAGATGAAAAATAAAAAATTATGCAATCCAAAAAAATAGCTGATATGACAGATTTTGACAGGACTAAAATGCCAGAAGTTCTGCACGAACAATTACACGACCACACCTCTCTCCGTGTAGAACACGTCCTGTCTGAATGAAGCTTTAGACATAAATCCTGTGTGTTTTATTCCGTGATCACCTGAATCAATACTAAATCACTAAAAGGAAGATAAAGGACGACTTTGTTCAGTATGAAGTGAGAGCAACTCTTGCCAATATAAAAGTGTCAAGACACGCTCAAGCACATCTGTAAACAAGCAAGGCGGCGAAAGAGAGAGGACTTGTAAAGCTCTGACAGGCGTCAGACATCAAAGGCGAGCGTGTCTATTAAATCATTTCGGGGGAATAATCCTCTCTAAATGTACCATGCGAAGCCCTGGAGGAAACTGAAGCGTGGCCGAGTCGGAAATGGAAAGCGACGCTGTAACGAGTAGAAGTTATGACTGACTGCAGCCTGGAAAACCCGCCCACGTTTTATTGCTGGTGAGGTCAGAAGGTCATCTCGGTTGAGATTATACAGCTCGGTGCAGTACAATTAGCCAAAGAAAGTGTGACACATTCCTGGTGCGGGAGCATTTCTTTTCTGTTCAAGGTTAAATGCTCCTATGGTATGAAGGGTAGGGATAGACTGTAATGTACCTCTGCCACACAGCATGGATAATGCAATAAATACACCCTATATGGTAACAATACTAAATACCCCTGCGCTCGTGTTATGATACATTCTGTGGTCAGTGGAAGTGACCTAATTAGCAGGAAAAAAAGCCTTTCTTGTTTGAAGGATTTATGAGATAAATGGTGTATGACCTTTGAAGGTCACTCAAGGTCAAAGGTAATTGCCTCATTTGAAAGTCAGTATATGGTTTCCTATTAGTGTTCCATTGTAACCGCATGTCTATCAGCACTCGTTTTGAAGTTCATTCATTTATTTATTTTCTGAACCGCTTAATACTAATTTAGTACACCCTGGACAGCTCACCAGGCCATCGCAGAGCAGAAACAAGCTGACAAAACCCAATGGCCTGCTCTTTACGAACGACAGCAATGGTTCTTTTACATGCCTCTCACCACAGACAGTGAGAGACATGGCTGGCCTTTGATAACCCAGTTAGCTGCACTGGGTTGTGCAGTGACAACCCGGTGATAGTGGGACTTGAACCCCTGACTTTCAGATCAATAAGCCAGCACCCTACCACCAGGCCACCACTGCCCTTATTTCAAAGTTATAGGTGCTTTATCTCCAAAACTTTGTGACCATGGTCTGACCTTTACATTCCAAAATTTTATTTTATAAGATTATCTCTGAGATGTAGTTAGGGTAGTGCTCCCACCAAGTTTGGGGAAAATCCATGCATGGGTGAGGTCATGAACATGAACAAACAAACATATGGATGGACAAACAAAGCTGGTGATTACAACTATGCCAAAACTCTGCATTAATACATTAATTACCTTCACCACCAAACATTGTCATTTCTATAGTAACAGCTCGTACACAGACTGTAGCCAAAACGCTCCACACAACCCAATTAAAAACATGGAGTGCATATGGAGTGCATATTTATCGCACTCTGCCGTCCTTGATTATTTTCCTATA
Organism: Neosilurus mollespiculum; assembly: GCA_030014195.1. NCBI lineage: Eukaryota > Metazoa > Chordata > Actinopteri > Siluriformes > Plotosidae > Neosilurus > Neosilurus mollespiculum. The sequence goes on from JAQMYF010000016.1 coordinate 20,534,194, forward strand.
ACAGCACCACACCATGTACGTTCTTTTATTTACATACTACAGTGGTGCATCATGGGAATTGTACTAAGTAGATATGTATGGTGGCACAGTGGTTAGGGCTCGGCGCATTTCTGTGTGGAATTTGCATATCCTCCCTGTGCTTGGGTGGGTTTCCTCCTGGGTAATCCGGTTTTCTCCCACAGTCCAAAATATGCACAGTAGGTCAACTGGCTGTTCCAAATCGCCCCTAAGTGTGAGAGTGAGCGTGAATGGGTGTGTGCAATGGTCTGGTGAGCTGTCCAGGGTTTACCCCACCATCGCCCCAAGTCGGCTGAGATGGGTGCCAGCCTCCCCACGACCTTAATTAGGATTAAGCGGCTTCGAAAATAAATGAATGAATGAATGACTTGATGATATCTTATTATAATAGTGGTTGGTGCGCTCATGAACGTGCAGGACATTCTCATGGATTTTGAGCGCTACTGTGGCTAAAGAAAGTCGTTTTAACTTTTATGTTCTCTTATATAACAGTTGTAACTGTCATAGCTGTGGTTTCCAAACCTTGGTTTTCTTTTTCACCAAAAAAACAAAAACAAACCCTGATGAAGTTTTCCGAAGGCTGGTGTTTGGGGTCTGATCCTTTTGAGTTTCCCAGACAGTCAGGGATAACAAGGTTCATCAGTTCACTCTGTTATTCTTCTCTCAAATTCTTCATCTGTTCCTGTTATTGATTTTTTTAAAACATAGTCATACTTTTAAAAAGCTTTCAGAGCTTCTCTAAAATATTTGCCCACAGGCAAATTGTATATCAGCCTTTCAGATGCGTTCTGTCCTCTCGTGTAAATGTTTAACTTAAAGCAAGACGTTTAAAAGGGCAGATCATTTACAGTTCACTGAAAGAAACCTGCATACGCAGAACTTCTCCCTCACCTCTTTATTTAGCATTATCTAATACTGCCACTATTAACTATTTACAAGAACCAATCCGATCTTTCTCCCTCCCAAATTGAAACATATGGAGGACACATGTGGGAGATGTTCCTGACCTGTTTTTAAACACAGTCTCTGGTGGAAGGTCAATTTATTCATTTGTTCATTTCTTCTTCCAGGTGGCAGCAGGCAGACCATCAGCCCAGATTTCTGAAACCTCAGCCACAGATTTGAGCCCTTCCTCAGGGTTCCACAGACCTTACTAATACAACTGTAAAATATAACCTCTTTAGAGGTTCCCCAGTCTTTCCAAAGACTTCCATCCATCCTGTGGGACGTGCCTCATACAATTTTACTAATTGCAGGAATCCTTGTACCGTGACCAGAGCATCTCATTTATCTCCTTACAATTTTCAGTTACTCTACTCTTGTCAAGCCCCTCACACTAGCATGGAGAACCAACACTATAAATGTTCCTACAATGAACCCTGCAAAACCATGCAAAAAATCCCACAAAGAAACCCGGCAAAGGAACCTCTGAAGAAACCCTACAAAGGCTCCTACAAAGGAACCAGCAAAGGAACTCTGCAAAGGACCCCTGTAAGGGTTTCTACAAAGGAACCCTGTAAAGGGTCCTACAAAGGAACCCTGCAATGGTTTCTACAAAGGAACCCTGTAAAGGGTCCTAAAAGGAACCCTGCAAATGTTTCTACAAAGGAACCCTGAAATGGTTTCTACAAAGGAACCCTGTAAAGGAACCTACAAAGGAACTTTGCAAAGGAACCTAGAAGAAACCCTGCAAAGAATCCTACAAAGAAGCCCAGCAAAAGAAACTCTGGAGAAACCTTACAAAGGCTCCTACAAAGACTCTTAGTCTTAGGAACTCTACAAAGGAACTCTGCAAAAGAATGTTCAAAGGAACTTTGCAAAGGCTCAAACAAAAGAAACCTGTAAAGGAACCTGTACAAAAATGTTACAAAGGGTTCTACAAAAACCCTTGCAAAGGAACTTACATTCCACAGCATGAATGTTCTTCATGAATTCTTTCACTTCCTACCCAGATCCTGAAAATACAGTACAATAAATAATGGTTTTAACGACCCAAATGACACTGTACCTTACAAGATCACAACATCTCCATTTTGAACTGAACCTGACATGGTTAAGTGCGACGACCTTCACCCAAATGCTGTACTTCCCCAGGGTTTGAGTCCCAGTAACCCAAATCCATGCAGGGTACACTTAGCCATTTTGTGCACCTTTCAAGGTTTGTCCTTTGT
>JAQMYF010000016.1:20553234-20583351 GCA_030014195.1 Neosilurus mollespiculum
CGCCCAAGCTGGGAATCGAACCCAGGACCTTCTTGCTGTGAGGCGGATGTGCTAACCACTACGCCACCGTGCCGCCCCCGTCTGTTGAATATCTTGTGTATTATATTCCGTAGCAGATTTTCTTGGCAGACATAAAAACGCTTCCAATAACACGCCATAAAACAGTCTGCGCAGGTTGTGGGGGGGTCTTGCTGCCCCCTAAAAAAATCTATAAATATCACATTAGTCTTACATTCATTCATTCATTTGCTGAGCTGATTAATCCTAATAGGGTCGCAGACTGGCTGGAACCTATCTTGGCTAACGCTGGACTCTGGGTTTCTCATACAGTCCAAAGACATGCACATTAGGCTAACTAGATATTCTCAACTGCTCCTAGGTGTGAGTGTGAGTGAATGGTTGCATGTCAGCCCTGTAATGGACTGCCGAGCTGTTCAGGATGTACTTTGTCTTCGTCCCGAGTCGGCTGAAATAGGCTCCACCCTCCCGCGACCTTGATAGGATTAAGCAGTTCAGCTAATGAGTGAAACTCACAAAACCTCGAGATTAAAACGGGAATCTGAGACTAAAGCAGATTTTTAATTGTAGTTTTGAAGTCATGAAGTTTGTAGTTTTGTTTTTTGTTCTTGTATATCATACATATGTTTATTGTCACACTTTAATCCCAGATGCAAAACAAGTGACCTCTGGAGGGACAGCAACTCATTAGTCTCGTCACACTGACAGACGCAGATGTGCGGCCATGTTTGTGAGTGGACAGCGAGTGTGTGTGAGAGAATGATTCATGCGGGATTTTGTTCCAGGAGTCTGCACCGTGCCAAGAGCAATAACGTAATGATTTACTGTCTGCCTCAACAGTTACAGACAGCCGTGGGCAAGTGCTCCGTCTCTCTCTCTCTCTCTCTCTCTCAGGGAGCACAAAGAAAAGAGCAAAAATTCGACCGGCTTGACCTCAGACTGGAGAAGAAAAGCATCAGGGTCATCTCAATCCTCCTTTAAAAAAAGCTGTTTTTTTTTTTCACGTCTGCGTGTTGTGTCATGATCACATGCCCACCAGGGACGAGAGGTGAAAGGAGTGTCATGTCTGAAACACAGACGCCCCACACAGATCTTGGTACGTTCTGCCCCCGGAGAGCAGACAATCATCAGGCTTTCTGAGGTGAAGCGAGACATTCGCAGTTCCCCCGAGACATTCGGCGCGAAACTTATCCAAACACGCGGGGCTGCGGGCGACTGGTGTAGGGTTGCGCCGAAAATCTGCCTGCTCCACAAGACAAAACACTTTATGTATCCAGTTATATAAACAGATCAGGGGGCTGGCGGAGGCTGCCAGCTTGGCTTTTTATGTTCTGTCACGGGAGAAGCTGGAAATGACACAACGCTTTGTTTCATCTCTTTTCAGCATGTTCCAGCAGGGCGCAGGCCGCTGATTGACAGGTCCTTCTCAAAGAGGTTTCACCTTTCCTGCAGGATTTCACCGATTCAGACCTGCAGATCTTTAAACAATATTTACCCTTAAAGGGAGGATTGTGCTGCTCAATCTCCTTCCTGGTGACCCCAAACGATTACGGTGAGGGCTAAATGTCAGAACAAGAACAAGGAGTGCTCTTAATCTAATAAATCCGACGGAAACCTAAAAGGGATGAAAACGTTCAGCTTTAATCAGAATCCAAAAAAATCACGAGTGAAAAAGTTTAAACTGCTTAAAGTTATAAAAGGTTCCTTTATCTCATTATATTCATCACCGGGGCAGATTTTATAATTAGTGTTAATCCACGTGAAGGTACGGTAATAGAAAAGTGCTGATGGGCGTGGCCAGTTCTACAGGTTTTCTACAGGTGATCTCCAGGTGATCTCCAGGTGATCTCCAGGTGATCTCCAGGTGATCTCCAGGTGACAGTAATAGTGCCTGAATAAATCATTTGAATAATAACTGTGTGAGTGTTCTCGGAGTGTTTGTGTAGAATAGTAACGGAGATGTTCTGATCATGTCTTCCTCCGACATTCCAAAAAAATTAACAGCAGTGAAGAAAATTCTCTCTTCTATCGCACGCTCTCTTTATTTGTAGTTCATTCCTGAGAGCACAGAGCAACTTTCACCAACAAGGGGACTCTGAAAAATTCATTAATCTCTCTCTCCCCCCCTCCCCCTCTCCCCCCTCTCTCTCGCGCTGTCTCTCCATCTCGCCCTCTCTCTCAGCTCACTCGACCTCTCTCATCTACTCAATCTCTCTCTCTCGCTCTCTCTCGATCTCTCGCTCTCTCTCATCTCACTCTACCTCTCTCATCTTCTGTATCTCTCTCTCTCTCTCTCTCTCTCTCTCTCTCTCTCTCCCCCTCTATGTCTCTTCCTCTCTCTCTGTCTCTCTCCCGCTATGTCTCTCTCCCTCTCCGTCTCTCTCCCTCTATCTCTTTCCCTCTGTCTCTCTGTCTCTCTCATCTCTCTCTCTCTCTCTCTCTCTCTCTCCATATATATTTCTCAATGCATGTTAACATCACCTGAGCACCTTGCATTTTTGAATTGAAAAAGTTATTTCAAATAAATATAAATATGTGCAAGTGTGAAAGATTGTGTGTGTGTGTGTGTGTGTGTGTGTGTGTGTGTGTGTGTGTGGGCTCTGAGATGGACTTGCGAGCTGTTCAGGGTGTACCCCGCCTGCACCCTGAGTCAGCTGAGATAGACTCCAGCCTCTCCGTGACCCCAACTGGATTAAATGATTCAACAAATGAATGAATGAATAAATATTATTAATAAAAAGTTAATAATATAATAATTTAATAATTATTTTGTTTGCCTGTAATTTTAATTGTTATTTACTGTGTGTGTGTGTGTGTGTGTGTGTGTGTGTGTGTATTAAATGTTGAAAAAAGTTGTGTTGATTTATTTAGAATGTGCAGTGTTGTAATTATAATGTAATAAATGATGAACTCCTGTTGTTTTTTATTGTGTAAGAGTTTCAGTAGACTTTAACTTCTCGCTGCTTGTGACACCAGTGACTCCGATGGTGCTGTTCAGAAGATTCAGTTAAACATTAATCCCTAAAATTCAGATTCAAATTATAATTTATCAAATATTTGTACAGAAACAGAACAAATTCTCCTAAACTCACACACAGACTTTAATCAGCGTGGAAACTGAGTGTGTAAATTATAATGAGTTAAACACACTGAAGAACCTGCAAAGGTTCAGGAAGATTAATGAGCTCCGAACACGTCACTGAGACTCGAACACACACGTCTGACAGAGAGACGTAACAAGCCTTAACACACAGACGGCCAATTAGGAAAGCACATATGGCTCTGAAGGAACATTTCCTAATAGAATTCCTTCAAAGAAATCAGCAACACGGAAAGAGTGGAATTTCAGCTTCCAGACGGATAATTAAAAACGGAAAGAGGAAAATATCTACTTTTACATTCAACCACTGGGGGGTGGGGGGATTTAGGAGAAAATTAAAGAAAGAGAGAATAAAATAAAAAAAGACAGAATAAGAGAGAGAAAGGGAAAAAGTGCAAGAGAGAATGAAAGACAGAGAAAGCAAGAGAATGAGAGAATGAAAGACAGAAAGAGAAATAATCAAAGAGAGAATGAAAAAGAGAATGGAAGTGCCATCACTGACACACTGTTGCTGTTATAAACATGTAATAAACACCTTAAGTTATTATCATCACTGACACACTGCTGCTGTTATAGACATGTAATAAACACCTGAAGGGTAATTATTATTATTGTTATTATTATTATCATCATCATCATCATCATCATCATCATCATCATCACTGACACACTGCTGCTGTTATAGACATGTAAAAAACACCTAAAGTTTATTATCATTACTGACACACTGCTGCTGTAATAGACATGTAATAAACACTTGAAGGGTGACTATCATCGTCACTGGCACACTGCTGAACATTTTGACATGTAAAAAAACACCTGAAGGGTGACCATCATCGTCACTGGCACACTGCTGCTGTTATAGGCAGGTAATAAACACTGGAAGAGTTATTATTATTATCATCATCACTGACACACTGCTGCTCTTTTATACATGTAATAAACACCTGAAGTGTTATTATCATCATCACTGACACACCTCTGCTGTTATAGACATGTAATAAACACAGGAAGGGTTATTATTATAATCACTTGCACACTGCTGCGGTTATAGACATGTAATAAACACCTGAAGGGTTATTATTATTATCACAATTGACACACTGCTGTGGTATAAAATGAATAAAATAATCTTAGAGAACAATAACGACCTGTGAGGGGGTATTTTCCCACAATGACACAGACACTTCCAGATCTCTGCATTAGCATCAAAGCTATTTCTGTACTTGTTTTCACTGCAGCGAGGTGTGTGTGTGTGTGTGTGTGTGTGTGTGTGTGTTTGGGTGTACGTGAATATGGGTGTGAGTGTGTGTATGGGTGTGTGTCTGGAGGTGACCTCATCTGAGCAGGTTAAATAATGCCGTACGTTGATCAGAGGCCTTTCCCTCGAGTGCATTACCTCAAACGTGACTTTTCCTTGACCCACTTTTCCCCGGATCCCCCCCCCCATCCTTCCCCACCCCAGCCCCCCTCACTCGCTCACTGTCTCTGATTAAGGGAGGAAGCTGAGGATGAATAAACACAGACGCACAGAGCTACCATTGTACCTCGACCGTGCGTCGGACCTCCGACCGAGCGCACGGTTTAAATATTAACCCGCGAGCAGTTAAAGACAAAAAGAGCTCTCACACGTGCCTATGTGTGAATGTGTGTGAGTGTGTGTATGAGTGTGAGTGAGAGAAAGAGCAAGTACAGATATGTCGACAGTGTAACGACAGACTGAAAGATCTTATTAAAGGATACAAATCCTGTATCATGTATCAGAAACAGTGTGTAAAGGTTTACGGTGATCGACGGAGTCATGTTGCTGAACATCTGGCAACTTCTGGAAATGCAATTTGTTAATTATCTGATTTCCATTGTTGATATTGTGTTATAAACTTGTGTCTGGATTATGTCCTGTGATGTCATCAATGTGCACCTTCTGACTTGCAGCAGGTTCAGCTCATAAAAGCAACAAACGTTCTTCATTCATAAAAAAAAAAAAAAAAAAAAAAATGTAAATAAAGCCACACCTCTCTAATAGTTTAATTTATTCATTGCATGAGACTAAGCTCCGCCCCCACTTGCTAACAGAGGCAGAATTAGCAATATTCGGGCTGCCTGTAACTATGATAGTTAGCTTTATATCAGGCTAATATTGCTAACATGGATAACAAGGCTAATACAGTGGTACACTGTTAATCATCTTTCCTAAACAATGCTCAGCAAACACAGCTAGCTCAGAGTTAGCATTTATGCTAAGCTGATTGACTGCAAAGTTTTACCTGTCACACACACATCCACACACACACACAAATCTGTTTATCAAGGAATTTATAGGGAAATAACATGTTGAAAAGAAAAAATATATTTTAAAAGTTATTAGTTATTGTTTTAAGTGTTTATGGTGAGCATCATCAATGTACAAATTTCTAATTATTGATTTATTTTGATTAATTGTATTTTTAAAAATAAATCATATCAAGACGTGTTTGATGACATGTTTCAGGGTGTCATGGTGGTGCGGGGGTAAGTATGAGTCCCGGGCTTGGCGAGGGGGTTTTGTGGAGTTTGCATGTCCTCCCAGTACTTGACATTCTACATATTTTCAAAATCCCAGCCACATGCTTCATTCCTCCTTCTCCTCTTGTAACTTCTCATCAGAATCATATTTTAATTCGTATCAGACTCCAAACGCTTCTTCTTTTCTTTTTTTTTTTTTTTTTTTTTTTTTTTTTGCCCGAGGCTCGGCTTCCTGACTCGGTTATGAATCATTGAATATTTATGCCTGGTGATAGTACAAGCTGAAATATTGATTTGTTTCACTTTTAAAGAAACGAATCATTCACGAATAGCAAGAGTCGGCGTGAAAGTGAAATTTTGGGGTTTTTGATGAAATATACTGCAGTAAAGAACATTTCCTGGTACTTGAAGAATTTTTTCGTGGAGATCTGACTGGCGGCTATGTGCATGTAAAAGCATTGCATCTTTCATTTCCTTTTTTTCTCCCCACATCAGAACTGCATTAATATCCATCAGAGTCAAAGCCACAGCATCAGTTACATCAACAGTACTTCAAAAAGAGGGATTTCTTCTTTTTCTTCTTCTTCTTTTGATGCTCACTGTGTTTTCATTCTTCTTCCTCCTCAAATGAGTTTGTAAAGGGTGCCAAAACTTATAGTCATTACTCCAGACGGCGTTAAGGTAACACTTCTTCAGATGACTAAATAGGGTGACTCCCCAGGATGCACTCCTTAAACCGCTGGATATTCCGAACACAATCTGACAAATTCCCATTTCCCATTTCCTATTTCCCAGAAAGATTTTATTTAGAGAAAAGCTCTTTCTGACAATTTTTTACAACTTTAATGGACTGAAACCTTTCTTTTTTTTTCCTCCACAACAGAGCACCTTTAAATCCTGACATATGTTTAGGGGTGAAATGAAAACCCCCGTTTAGCATTTTTGCTCCTCACTCACAGATTTTCATCCTTTTCTTTCAAGTCTCTCACACATCTGCTGCTGGTTAAGAAACCAGGCTGTAAGTACAGGTGCTGTAAATTCCACAGCAACCCTTATGATATTTATTACAGTTAGGAAGGAAGGACAGGATGGAAGGATGTGGGGGGGGAGAGAGAGAGAGAGAGAGAGATAGAGAGAGAGAGAGAGAGAGAGAGAGAGAGAGAGGAATTTCTCAAGCCATTAAAAAATAATTTGGGTTTATGGGCAGGTTGGTGTTTCCTAATGACTCAATATGTGAAACAGATTTTTTTTCTTTTGGTTTTATTCCAGTCCCTCGCAGAACCAACCATTCATACTCACACTCACAACTAGGGGAAATGTGCATGTCTTTGTACTGTGGGAGGAAACCGGAGTACCCGGAGGAAACCCACCCCAAGCACAGGGAGAGCATGCAAACTCTCTGAACTCGAACCCAGGACCTTCGTGCTAAGGTGGACGTGCAAACCACTCCACCCATTTTATTTATTTATGTATTTTGTCATGTATTAGATTCTTGATTCTGATTGTTGATGAATTTCCCTCCAATTTCCAGACTTTGCATTATTAAATTTTTAGTGTTTCTATAACAAATAATCCAGAAAAGACTTTAGAAAAGACAGCTGCCACATCAACAGTTTTATTTCTGTGTTTATTAATTATGGAAGGAGTCTCCAGTGTCAGTGCATTTGTATGGTCTCCCTGTGCTTGTGTGGGTTTCCTCCATGTACTCTGGTTTCAGTCCAAAAACATGCATGGTAGGCTTTCTGGCTGTTTCAAATTGCCCCTAGGTGTGAGAGAGAGTGTGAATGGTTGTGTGAGTGTTAGCCCTGCGACCCTCTGGTGAGCTGTTCAGGGTGTACCCAGCCTTCACCCAGAGTCGGCTGAGATGGGCGCCAGTCTCCTCGCAACCCTAATTGGAATTAAGCGGCTTAGAAAATACTCGAAACAGATATAAAAGAAATATGAGTGTTATGTTTCATGTGATGTACAGCGAGCCTGTTAGCATCACAAAATAAACCAAAGAGAGCGATCGAGACCCCAACGTGTAGCTTAAATCACTCTGAAGGAGTTTACTGATACATTATTCTGCTTATTACACGACTGCTTTGTAAAGAAAATCATTTTTAAATCAAGATTTTGTATTAAATTGTCTTATTTCTCGTGCACAACACGTTTCATAATAATGTATTTTAATGAATTATACTTCTGAATACTGTAATCGACCAATCAGAATTGAGTATTCAAATAAAAGGTTTAGTAAAGTAAAATAATCATCTTCTGAATCGTAGCTGTAGCAGTTCCTTTTTAATGAAAATGATTAACACACATAGACTTTTATGGTCGATTATGTGTGTATAAAAATAATTGTTTTACTTTAAAGAAAAAAAAAACCTTATTATTTATTATTTTTACATGTTTTGTAACTTGAAATGCCCTCCAGACCACCAGCGCTTAGAACCTTAGCATGCCGAGGCTAAAATCAGTGAGCACTTGACTGACATGGTGTGTGAACTGCACGACACCTGGCCGCTACAGGTCAGACATCACATTCTCACACACACACACACACACACACACACACACACACACACACACACACACACACACACACACACACACACACACAGTTGCAAGTGAGTACAAGTTGAACTTTTCCACCTGTTTGTTAAAAGTGCATAATAACACAGTTTTTGGTGCTAGCTTGTCATCTTAGCTACAAAGACTTCATGACAGACCATTCAGCGTTTACTGTGTGTGCAGCGAGGAGGCTAACATGCACTGCAATGCAGCTAGCATAAGCTTTTAAAGCTAAAATAAAGGTTTACGGCTCGTCTCGTTGTCTCGCGGTAAGCAGCGTGAGAGCAGGTGCAGGACATCGATGACTGCTCTGTCATCACATGCACAGAAATCCAACACTGCAAAGTCTAGAAAAGGGGTTAAATACACACACACACACACACACACACACACACACACATCGTCTTTATAGTGCTACACACATCAACACTCATCCGTTAACACCCGCTCTTAAAATGCACCACAACATCCGGAAGCCAGATCGTATATCTGATCCAAAACTGATTCACTGCTCACTGCCATCTGGGGTGTGAGAGAAAGTTTTGGCACCCTGTCCTTAAAATAATCCAAAACTCTAATCCAAAATTTGTTCAGATCCTGAGTGCTAAAGGATGGTTTAGGTACTATTTTCTGTATTTGATCTAAAGTTCCAGGTACCGATTCTCCTTTAAAGAAACAGATATTTTTAGTTTACTGAACTGCTTAATTCTATCAGGATCTGGAGCCTATCTCAGCCCACTCTGGGCAAAGGTGGGGTAGACCCTGAACAGCTCGCCAGTCCATTGTAGAGCCAACACACACACACACACACAAAACCATTCACATTCGGGGGCAATTGGGAGCACCCAGTTAGCCTAATGCACATATCTTGAAGAAGCACGAGGAGTTCATGCAAACTCCACACAGAAACGCCCTCCATGAGCCTGGGAATCGAACCCAGGACCTTCTTGATGTGAGACGAACGTGATAACCGCTACACCACCGTGCCATCCTTAGAAATATTATATATAATCCAGTTTCCTTTATCAGTCCAAAAACATGCACAGTAGGCAAATGTACTGGTCCAAATTGCCCTTAGGTGTGAGTGTGAATGGCTGAGATGGCCTGGTGAGCTGTCCAGGGTGTACCCTGCCTTCACCCAGAGTTGGCTGAGATAGGCGAATTCCCCACGACTCTTATTAAGATTAAGCGGTTTAGAAAATGAATGAATGATATGTATACATATATAAATTATAATATATAGGAAACTGTTTACAATGTTTCAAAGATAGAAGCTATTTAAAACTTACAGGAAGTTCTTTGAACCGAAATAAGACCCAAAGCCTGGGAGTGATATTTCAATTCAGAAAACCATCCTAGAAAATTAAACAAGAGCTAAAATAAAATCTATTCTCAGACAGTTTCAAAAATGGAAAGAAGTGTTTCCAGAATGTTCTGGTGTCTGGGTGATCATTCAGGTGTTTCACGCAGGTTTATGAGCTCTGCATGTTCCACTGGCGCTAAATAAACAGAAACTGATTTTTTTTTTTTTAAACAATCCGTCCAACACAGGTTTGTTTACAGGTTTCTTGTTTTATTCCTGATTCTCACGCTCTCATTTTTTTTCTTTCATTCTGATCTGCTTGTGTTTTATTTTTAAATGGTTTAAATATAACATCCAGTGAACAAATCCATGTGAATGGAAATAATTTTGCACAGTAGTCGCTAACAACTTTCATAAAAGAACAAATAAAAATACACAAATGAAATGCCTACGTGCCACTTCTCCCTCCGAACACAATCATTCTCAGGATCGAGGTGGGTGGCCGAGAGAAAGTAATGAAACCTTTTTAATCTCACGTTAACCCGCCTGATGAAAGTGCGCTGGGATTAAAGCAGACCGCCTGCAGGACGAGACACAGCGGTCGACAAAATACACAAATTCACTGCCAACATTTAAACACCCTGACTGTGTTCTGTTTAAAACCAGTTCACATGCTTATAAAACACACACACACACACACACACACACACACAAACACAGTAACATACAAATACTTAATGCAAACATTGTATTAAAACCTTACACAAATCATCTTGTCATGCATGTGTGTGTGTGTGTGTGTGTGTGTGTGTGTGTGTGTGTGTGTGTGTGTTTTATAAGCATGCTGACAAGCCACACCTCCTTCACCATTCACTAATACTTAACCAACGAGGTCACACTTTTTTCTATCCACTAAGAGTGACAGACACACAGGCCACACCCCTTCACTATTTACCAAGGGTGACAGAAACACAGGCCACACCTCCTTCAATGTTCACCAAGAGTAACAGGTACAGAGGTCACACTCCCTTCACCATTCACCAAGAGTGACAGGTACAGAAGACACACCCCCCTTCACTATTCATTAAGAGTGACAGGTACATAAGTAACACCCCTTCACTATTCACCCAGAGTGACAGATACAGAGGCCATCCCTCCTTCACCATTTGCCATAACTGACAGTCACAGAGATAACACCTCAATCACTATTCACAAATACACATAAATGCAGAGGCCACACCTCTTTTCTTATTGACCAAGAGTGACCAGTACAAAGGCCACACCTCAATCACTATTCACCAAGAGTGATAAGTACAGAGGCCACACTCCTTTCACTATTCTCCAAGATTGGCAGGCACAGAGGCCACGCCTCCATCACTATTTATCAGGAGTGACAGGTACTGAGTCCACACCTCCTTTGATGTTCCTTGAGGTTTTTTACTTTTACTGCATTTGGCAAACACCCTTATCCACAACAACTGACACTTAGAAGGCCACACCTCCTTCACAGAAAGTGACAGACACATAGGCCACGCCTCATTCATTGTTTTACGGCCCTTTACTGTTTCTAGAGAATCAGGTCAGAAACTCATCACAACGTATTTCTGTTTCTGACTAAAACAACTTAAATGATTTTTACGCCATGAGACTGCCAAGGAATTTGGAACATGTTGAGTCAGGCTTTTTGATTATCTTAATTAGTTTTAATATAAAACCCTTCAGCAAGTAAACGTTTAAGTAGTTTATGAAATAAAACAGGATTTAGAGGTCCTATAGAAATAATATCCATAATTACACCCTTGAAGATACAGAAAGGAATTCAAACAGTCATCAGTAACGGATTTTAAACGTCAAACATTAAACAACGAGTGTATGAGAGTGAGATACACACACACACACACACATACACACACACACACACACACACACACACCAACATGATCCAATCTCTCATCTCTTCATCATTAACACACAAATGAACAAAGCTGCCGCTCCATCATGTCAGACTGATCGCTTCCCCAAATATCGAATTCAAATGAACAGACACTGTGGACCGAGACGAGACGCGGAGCAAATGAAACGGAGATGCCGCTGATTACATCGTTTCTCATAATTACAAAATAAACCAAAGATGGACATGCATTTATATTCTGTTCATATAATCTGAGCTGGAACATAAGAGAGAAAAGTTACTCTAAAAAAAAACCCTACAAGATTCAGAGTTTTTAATGTATATGATTGCTAACCTGTTTTATTTAACAGTGTATTAATTATATATATATTCTTAAAATTATTTTACAAACACATTATGATTTTAATGAGTTTGTGCATTTAATCATTACTTCATTGAGACTTTATTGGAATTACTGTATAATATTTTGGGTAATTCTTCCCTGGTTGGGTGTTTCCCGTTCTGGGTTTTTAAATTCATTAAAACCCCTTGCCTGCTTAGTAGGGCTAAATGTCATGCCTTCCTTTACTATTCATTCATTTATTTATTTTCTAAGCCACTCAATCCTAATTAGGGTCACAGGGAGGCTGGCGCCCATCTCAGCTGACTCTGGGCAAAGGCGGGGAGCACCAGCTCGCCAGGCCATCGCAGAGCAACACACACACAACTCTCACACCTATGAGTGATCTCAAACAGCCAATTAGTCTACTGTGCATGTTTTTCGACTGTGGGAGGAAACCGGAGTACCCGAAGGAAACCCACACAAGCATGGGGAGAACATGCAAACTCCACACAGAAACCCCCCGAGCCCGGGAATCAAACCCAGGATCTTCTTGCTGTGATGTAGATGTGCTAAGCACTGTCCCATTCTGCCACCCCCTTTACTATTCAATAATGCTAAAATACTTACTAATGAGGTGAGATACAAAGGCCACACCTACTTTAGTGTTTATTAGGAGTTAATAGCACAGAGAGAGACCACGCCTCAGGCCACACCTTCTCCACTATTCATTACTGCTGAGAGACCACGGCAACACCTCCTTCACTATTCACTAATACTGTGGGAGCCACGACTTCTTTACTAGGACTGAATGACAGGGGCCACACCTCCTGCGTTGCTTACATGCACAAAGGCCACACCCCATTTCATATTTGTGACAATACAGACAGACTTAAAGTCTGACACCAGAAAGAATGTAATAACCAGCTGTGAAGCCTGTTATTCACTCTGGTGTAAAATATCTAATGAAGAGGACACAGTATGTACTGAGCAATGAAAGATGAGTCACACACCTCCTCACAGGCTGTACTTTTTTCATCCTGGTGTTGTCTGTCAGATGTGCACTTTTACTTTACAGCTCAAACGTTCAGTCCTTTTCTCCAGGAAAGCTCCCCGGTCTGATTTACTAGAGTCAGCAGCTGGAATCACGTTAACACCTGGAGATCGATTTATACAAACAGTCCCGAGGCATCAGATCCCCTGCTGAGGTGAAACAGTGCATTATGGGAGCTTCTTAGTGCTTCTGTGTCAAACCTTTTGGCTTTAAACAGTCACTGACCAATCCCAGTGCAGAAACATTACTTCAGGAATTTACGGTATAAAGTAGAAGTGGTGGGACAGATGGTGAACTTGTACCTATTTTAAATCAAAAGGAATATAGATAGAAAGAAACAGACAAATATTTATTTCTTTTACAAAGATAATAATCACTTCATTCATTTGCCGAATCGAATAACCCTACAAAGTTAGACTGGAGCCTATCTCAGCTGTCTCTGGGCGAAGGCAAAGTTAACCCTGAACAGCTCGCCAGGCCATCGCAAGGCCAACACTCACAGCCATTCACACTAACTCTCACACCAAGGGTTGATTTGGAACAGCCAGTTAGCCTACTGTACATATCTTTGGACTGCAGTAGGAAACCAGAGTACCCAGAGGAAACCCACACAAGCATGGGGAGAACTTGCAAACTCCAGTTTGGGGCAAAAATGTCCTTGCTAAGCCTGGGAGTTGAACCCAGGCCCTTTTTGCTGTGAGGTGAATGTGCTACCCACTACACCGCCGTGCCCCATCAGGTGTTTTAATGAATTTAAAAATCCCATTGTGGTGTTGTACAGATACACGGTGGCAATCCTCCCAGAACAACTCATGCGGAGGTCTTTTATTACTTTTACACATCGACAGTTTTTCACTTTTCTCATCATCATTCAGTCGTAATAAAACAATCCAACTGAAAACATGACATCACCGATTCCTTCACCACACAGCTGAATCATCACCATCTCATCTCATATCAGCCTGCACATCACTGCCTTCTGTTTACACTTCCTCAGTGAACTCTTTCACCCGACTTACACATGCTAACCGTTTGCTCTTCTGAGGATTCATTTCTAATCTGTAGCTTCCGTTATTCATCTCTCGGTACCAGGCAGGATCACGGCTATGCTCTGCAGCTGGCGCGCTGCAATGCTGTTGATTAAACGTGTACGTATAAAGAGGTGTGGCTGAACCCGTGTGGTAGAAAAGTGAAACATGTCCCTGTGAGAGACATTTGCAGGCATGTGATAGGAACCTGGACAAGAATAATAATGCATGAAAGAAATACGATGGTCCGTTTCACCAAGCTTACACTGAGCACGGCCCGTCGCGCAGCAGGTGTGTCCTGTTTTTTTTCTTTCTTTCCTCACCCTATAAATAATGACTGCATTTCAGAGGTGGACATCTCTCAGTGCTAACAGACAGAATCACTGTGACTGCAGGAATTTTAGAACATTACTGCACTATAAACCTGTTTTTATTATATAATTTCCTAGTACCAAATTAAAAAATACTTTTAAACATTAGAAATGGAAAATCAGCAGTTATCACTATCCAAAAGGTAGTAGACCTACCCATAATAATATATATACAGTATTTATATATATATATATATATATATATATATATATATATATAATTATGGTCTGCTAGTTAATTCCCCAATATAATCACTTACAGTCAAATGGAATTTATCTATAATCGATGTAGACAGCTATACCGTCTTGCTTTAATGATACAATCTATCTTAACAAAACTAGCTTGCTATTAGCATCAAACAACTATTGTCTTAGAGGTCATTTGGTAGTTTTGAGTTGAAAAAGTAAAAAAAAGTGCTAAAATTTAGATATTAATAGCTGAAATTAATGGAATGGGTTTCAAGGTCATGACTACGAAAAGATATCCTCAGGATTGAGCCATGAAGGCATAATGTAATATGGCATCCCACATGGGTTTGTCTTAGGCCCTTGTCATGTTGCATTTCTGTCCACTTTATTCTTCTTACATCTCTCTTAGCCTTATTTCCTGTGACTGGTTTGATTATGTGCCATTTTTTTAGTGGTTAGGGCAGGGATGAACATTTGATTTTATTTTAAGAGAACACTACAGTTCTTTTTTCTGTGCTTATAAAAACATGGTGGATAGCTCTGTGCTCGAAATACAGTATCATAAAGTGTGCTTAAGGGTGATGAAAAAATCCTGATCTGAATGATTTCAACTGATAGTGATGTAATCACACAGAGAAAAAAACATAATATTTAACCAAGTGATATAATGGATAAAAAGTGATGAACAACATTGGACCTTAAACAGAACCTTGAGGGACGCCGTCACGGTAACACTCGGTAATCTCTATCAACCTGAAAAAAAAAAAATCTAGAAGTATGATTTGAGGACTGCTGTAAAGAATCCTAACCTGTGATAAGTAAACCAGGTGCAGAAATCTGGCACTAAACAAATCCACACAAATCAACTCTAAATGGAAAACAACAGAAGATCATCAGGAGAACTGAGACAGATTCCAGACTTTAAAGACATGGTGGATAAGATTGCCTTGATAATATCATACACCACAACTTTGACCTAAACTGTTAGGACCGATTGTCTCAGACGCAGTTAAACAAAACAGGAGAGGAAGACAGTTCTACCTCACGTGGGGTCTGGTCTGGAAGCAGAGCTCCAGATGGTCGCTGTTATTTTTACAGACAGGTGGCCTGATCAAACAACACCAGGTAAATGAGGTGGTTTCAGAAGCACCAGTGCCGGTACTTCAGCCTTCAGGGCATCAGGAGAAAAGCAGAGCAGGAAATCTTTACAATTCATTATCTGACTTTTTCATTTACACTGATTAGGGTAACGGCAACGCAATGATCATCATTAGAGTCGTCTCAGATCCTCTGAGATCAATCTGCCCCAGAAATCGAGCTCCATAATAATCATTAGCAAATCATCTGGACCAGCAGGACTGAATATTATAACTTAAATCATGTTCATATGCCGAGGCTTCTTGATGCGATACGGCACCAGAGCGCCTTCCGGGGGCTATTAGAGGATATTTATATACATCACTCTCATAAATTACATTAAAATTTGTATAAATCTTTAAAGTTTCATTTTATCTCCTAATACTTCAAAATCCACAATTTGATAATTTGTGATAATGAAGAAAGGTCTCTGAAACCGAGCTTTAAACATCTCCTGATGATAAATTACATATCTGTCTTCATTCTGTAGGTTTGCTGTTAGTAGGCGCAGATTCTGTTTTGTCCTGTAGGCTTACTAGATAACAATTAGTCACCTCAGGTGAGGTGGATATCACTGGATAACCTATATAATGAGGTTTTTATGGTTTATTTGCAATGTGGATAATGTCTGTTAGTATGTTCTACATAGGAATCATGCAATCTGATTGGTCTCTCCTGGGGTCTACCTCGGGGATCCCGTGTGGATAATGCTAGAACCAAAATGATGGACACTCAGGCAGCGTCCTCATTATCACACTTTAAATAATAAGTATATTTTAGTTTTAGTTTGTTTTTCCTGTGTTTCTTTGTAGTAAATACTAAAAAAACCATCTACTGATCACGGTTTACGTATGTTGTTGTGTTGTATGCTCTAAAATAATTAGGCTATAAAGAGGATGCCGTTAGCTCCATAGCACTTAGCTCAGCTTGAAGAGCAGAGCTCACCTGACCCGTCTCTGTCATGGGTAAGATATGTAAAAATAAACTATAAAAGTCTCATTATTTTTGCTTTTGTTTCTGTTTCTGTGTAGTATATACTTAAACACAAATAGAGTAAAAGTGACAGAGAACTCTGAAGCTGCTCGTGCATGCCCCCTGTGCTCACCTGCATCTGTCTTGATTTTAAAAATATGTAAGAAATAAAGCATAAAAATAAAATTTTTGTGTATTTTTTGTTTATGTTCCAATGTAGTATATAATAAAACAAATACACACATAAACGTCACCCACACATTCCATCTCAATAAATATTAAGTGACATTCACCTCACCTTTGGTACACAACTGATAATTATAAGGACACAGCAAACCAATCAGATTTCACCGTTCCCGGTGTAGTATATGCTATGAATTTATTATGCATTGTATAAACCGAGCTTGTGAACAGATGTTATAATGTATTATGTAATATGAAATGATATGATATATATGTACTCAAAAACGAGAGAGTGTCACCCACCTAATGGTTCATGGTGTTAAGTATGAAAAAACCTTAATAATAGTAATAATAATAATAATAATAATAATAATAATAATAATAATAGTAATAATAATATAATTTTAATTATAATACATAAGGAATATGCACATTGACGTTATCCAATAAATGCAATATGGCATGTAATATACACAGGATCACATTATAACCAGATAACACAATATATTAGTACCTATAGTTTTTTTTTTTTTTTTGGTCTCAAAAGTATCCCTTCCCTGTTTTCTTTGAGCGAGGGTTAAGTGAAATTAGTTCAGGAGATACTCAGCAGCTAGAAATACATTTTCAGTGATGTCATCATCTATGGTGGTGTAGCATATCGTTAACATAGAACTGGTGCAGATTTCTGTATCGCGGTATGCAGACGCTCTGTCCGGTGCAATACAGAGGGCCATAAATCAGTGACCGGAGTCCGTCTGAGCCAGACAGCTGTTGCTTGGAGAAATGGATCCTCAGTCTCTGGGGAGATCGCTGGCTGACCTGCAGCATTCGTGTTGTGTGTACACTCTGTGTGTGTGTGTGTGTGTGTGTGTGAGTGTGTTGAAAAAAACCTATTTGTACGCAGGCCCTATGCCAAACATTCTCCTCACACCAGCCATGATTGAGTTACACACGCCGGGATGTGTGACACACAGTTGTATATCACGTCGCAGCGTGTGTGAAGCTGCGTAATGCAATTTTCCTGCCACGGGGACCCTGTCGCTTCACCACAGAGTCCTGCAACAGGTGTTTCTGCCTTTTTTTTTCCTTTCTGTTTTGCCCCCTGCAAACACAATATCCATATTTCACCAGAGAATGTTGAACTGCTGACAGAATGATAATAAGGCTGTTGGTTACGGTGTTGCACGAATCTTAGCCTAGCGTAGCATTGCATGGTATTTACTGAGAGATTCCAAGTTTCTAAAGAGAAATAACTGTTGAAATATTTAAGGAAATGTTAAGTATGCTATGATTAGCAAGAGAAATGCTATAAGAAAAGGTAAACAAGTGAAATCAATGCTAGAAGAATGCTTTACACTGAAATGCTAATATGCGTAAAGTTTAGCAAATAGTGAAGTATTATTAACTGTATTTAATACCAGTATGCTAATCAAAAGAAGTTAAAAAAGAAAGACAGGAAAATGCTTGTGATGACCGTGTGATTATTGAGGTGTTAATGATTAAAGGAATATATAAGGAATGATGCTAGAGGAATGATGCTAGATAATCTCGGCTAATTTTAGCATGGCCGATTCTTCTGAGTGAGTCCTTACCGGCTTCCTTTCCACCTTCGCTGCAGATGGAGCTTCTCCCTCGGGCTAAGACATGCACGGACGCTCCTCACGCTGCATAATAAAGTGGCCCAAAGACACCGAGAAGGTTTTATTGGGAATAATCATGACTCGGCGGCGGAGGAGGGGGGCGAATGATTAGTGAAATGAAACGTTAGCATTTGGTAGCAGGAGCATTTGTGAGCCCTCCCTCTGTCTGTCCTGAAAGAATGCATGTGAAAGGGAGAGAGAGAGAGAGAGAGAGAGAGAGAGAGAGAGAGAGTGACAGATGGAGGATTGGCGAGCTTCTCTCTGAAGGGACAGGAGGAGCATATGGCAGCACCGTGGTGCTGTTTTGTGTCAACTGAAATCTATTTCATCATATTTCACCTTCACTTCAGAGACACAGCACACCAAAACAACAGAACGCTGTCTCGTTCTCAGACGGTTATTCATTCACCAAACTCCACATCATGGCAACAGCGGGGTGGGTGTGGCGATGAGGTTTTCTGGGTTAAATAAATGATTCAATGGTTCAGCGAAAACTTTTTGTGTTACATCCAAAATTTGTGGGGTGCCACGGTGGCGCAGTAGTTAGCATGTCCGCCTCACAGCATGAAGGTCCTGGGTTCGATTCCCAGGCTCGGTGAGGGCGTTTCTGTGTGGAGTTTGCATGTTCTACTCGTGCTTTCGTGGGTTTCCTCCTACAGCCCAAAGACCTGCACATTAGGCTAATAGGCTGTTTGAGATCGCCCCTAGGTGTGAGTGTGAATGGTTGTGTGTGGGTGTTGCATGTGATTTATTGGAAAGCTGTTCAGGGTGTACCCCGCCTTTGCCCAGAGTCGGCTGAGACAGGCTCTAGCCTCCCCGCGACCCTAGTGGGAGGTTTGGCGAATGAATGAATGAATAAACATCACTTGCAAGTGAATTGATTCAGAATCGAATCATTTACTCACCTAAGTTCAGGTGAAAGTCATCACGAATTTTTTGGATGATTATTAAAAGTTAGGTTGAAGTTCTTGGTTGAATTGCTTGTGAAGTAGTTATCATTGTGGGATGGAGCACGTATCCCGTATACCATTTCAATCGATCAGCGATGAAGCGTCGGTGAGAAAATTAGCTCTGAATTTACATCTTTTGAATTGATGATAGTTCCGATCTGCATGCAGCTCTGCGTCCGTCTCCACACCCATTACTCCTATTTAAATTACTCATAAACTCGTCACTCTTTAAATATGGAACAGATTTCAGGGGAAAGATCAGAACCAGAGCTTTGTAATGATGCTAGTCATATTCGTACAGTATTTTTACATACCAAAGTAATCGCGTTACGAACACAGATTAAACATCTGCAAAGCTCCAGTCATTTCTTCATCCATTTACACACTCCTGATTCTTGGGTCATGAAGTCATCAAGTCCATATCGCTTCAAAATGTGCTGCAGATCATAATAAACAGCAGAACTTTCTTTTTGAGAAAAGAAGCTTTATCAGGCGCTTCTCTGTATGACGAAGTACTGGTGAGTAATCAGGGTTTAAATTATTAAAACTTTTTTTTTTTTTTTTGTATAACATGTATGACGAGTTCTTATAATGAAAGAGATAGGAGCTCACAAGTAAAGGTGATGATATACAGATCATCGACACAGTCCGATGATAAAATCAGAGCTCTCCATGAGATTTTTGTGGTTGGGGTTTCTTTTTAATTAATTATTTCTTTTAATTGAATTCTTTTATTATGTGACCCTCCTTTCACCCTGTGAAGGCCCGATCCTGTTTGATCTCAGAAGCCAAGCAGGGTCATGTCTGGTTATTATTTGGAAATCTGGCAACCCATCTTGTAAAAAATAAATCTTCCAAGAAAACTCTTTAAGAATGGAGTCTCTTAGAGTTGGAGTCGAATGAAGGTACTAAAAAAAATTATTCTGCTTTTGTTTCAAAAATTTGAGGCATGTTCCTACCAAAAATCAGAAGAAGCATTGCTAAAAATACTCTATAAATGCTGTTTAAAAGCTGCTGTACAGGCAAGTATAAAACAAAAACTGCCTTTCTGGATGTCGGCAAGCCTTAAATTCCTGCCAAAGAATAAACGGCCAATCAGCATTACCATGCACAAGAGCCAATCAGCATCACAACGAACACCAGCTGAACAGAATCATGATACAGAACAGCCAATTAGCATCATCATGCTTAACAGCTAATTAGCATCATGAAGAAACACCAGCAAATCAAATTCATGATACAGAACAGTCAATTAGCATCACCATTCATAACTGCTCAATATCATCCCAGCCAATCAGCATCATGATACATAGAAGCCAATAGGCGTCACTGTTGTTTGTGCTGGTCTGGTCTTGATGTCAGGACTGGTCTGATTGGTGGTTAAATAATAGAATGTAACCGTGACTCCATGCCGATGTTGACGATGATGACACTGATGTTGATGCTGAGCATTAAGCTGCTCATCTGGACTTGTCTGGATGATGTTATGAACTTCTTATATACTAGCACATGCCCTGACCTTAACTGATGGGGGTCTAAATGATCGATGGAGGAGAACGTGTGCAGGTAAACATCCCCATCTGGAACCAGAGTCAACTATTCATATCTCCATCAGAAGGCCTCCTCTGAAAACCTCACACTTGTTAAACAAACAGAAAAAAAACATGTTAGAAACATGGATGTGATTTCAAAAGGCTGTCTGACCACACAGCCATCTGGAGGAGTCGAGTCGGAGGTTCAACAAGGCAATCCAGTCAACAGTACTGAGTTACAGGAGTCACGTTTACAGGAGGAGAAGAAGTAGGAAAAGAGAGTACACTGAAATAACAAGATGACTCATGACCATCGCTTTGACCCTGATGTTTTTGAGCCTCGGCTTTTGTGAGATGATGTGTTTGTTGAGTCAACATTGGTCATCAGTAGCGGTCCAGCAAAACAGAGCGGCGCAGGTCAAATAACGACGGGGGAGAGAGAGCGCGTGCGCGAGAGAGAGAGAGAGATGTACCAGGGCATTTTAAAATACCTCTCTGACACTGAGAGCTAAAATCTGCCAAGGTATGTAGACGGTAACCGGGGTCATCACATTTGCCTCCTGCCAGGAAAAAAAAAATTAAAAAAAAGATTTTTGGAATTCAAGCGGCTCTGAAAACTCTGAGGCAATTCCACACACACAGCTCACAGTTAAAAACGATCATAAACGCTTATTATCTTACTCCAGATTTACAGAAAACCCTCAAACTGTGACTAAACATTGCTTGAATGTTCCAGCGTCCTCTCACATCCTCCTCGTGTTACATCGTAGCGATTTTATCATGCGAAAACGATTCCAAAAAAAGGTAAAGCATTAAAAAAAAGGGGTTCATTAAAAGCCCAGCAGTAATGAGTGTTTAAAGTGTCGGGCGAGTGACGGATGGCGAAGGTGAAGATTAATGTAGATGAGTAAAGGTGTCGGGGTGAAGGAAGAGGAGGCATCTGGGGGAGATTCTGACTTATAGTGTTGAGGAACGCCGGGATGGTTGACCTGAGGGCGAGTTGCACTGTTCTTGCCTTCTCATTAAAAAAAAAAAAGAATTTAACAGCTTTTCACCACTTCTGCTTCTTCTTCTTCTTCTTCCTCTCCTCCTCTTCCTTCTTCTTCTTCTTCTCTTCTCCTTCTCCTTTTTCTACTCCTTCTCTTCTTCTTTTTCCTCTCCTCCTCCTTCATCTACTCCTTCTCTTCCCTCTTCTCCTCCTCCTTCTTCTCTTCTCCTTTTTCTACCCCTTCTCTTCTTCTCTTCCTCCTTCTTCTCTTCTTCTCCATTATCTACTCCTTCTCTTCCCTATCCTCCTCCTCCTTCTTCTTCTCTTCTCCTTTTTCTACTCCTTCTCTTCTATTCTTCTTCTTTTTCTACTCCTTCTCTTCTTCTTCTCTTTCCTCTCCTCCTCCTCCTCCTCCTCCTCCTCCTCCTTCTCTTCTTCTCCTCCTTCTACTTCTTCTCCTCCTCCTCCTCCTTCTGCTCTTCTTTTTCTTCTTATTTTTACAATCCGGGATTCTATACTTACACTTAGGCATAATGGTGATTTAAAAAAGATTGTTAAACATCAAACTGTCGTGTGGTGTGTTGTTAAAAAAAACCTGGCATCCAAAAGTTCTCCACGAAGGCACTTCATGGGCTGTGGGTTAAGCAGGACTTACTTATCACAACATATAATCTTCCATCTTGAACAGCCACCAAGAGGAAACAGTTGTTCAGGAAGATTACAGACTTTCAAACCTCATTCGTATTCCTGCTTTATCTCTCTCTCTCTCTCTCTTAAAGAAACCTCCAGTCAAAAGGTCTTTCCCTTCGCTGATTCTGGGGGTTTGGTATGTTATTTTAAACCCGTCATTATCTCAGAAGGGCTCTTGGAGTATGCAGATCAAAGAGATTAGGAGCCGGCAAAGACTGAGACAGAAAGAGTGACGGGACAGATTCTGGTTAGCTGGCTAACTCAACTCAACTCAAACTATCTACAAGATAAAAAACTTCCTATCAGATTGTGGACTGACATCTTCAGAGAAACAGAGGGAAATTGTTACCGTTAGTTTGTTTTGCTCATTGGCGGGTCGGTTTGGACAGAATTAGGCAACAAGATAAATAAAAACATTGGTGGAAGAGCAAATGGGGATAAATATAATCCTCATGACAATTTGTTGTTTGTTTAGAAATGGTAGCCTAGTGGGCT
Source organism: Neosilurus mollespiculum (assembly GCA_030014195.1). Classification (NCBI taxonomy): domain Eukaryota; kingdom Metazoa; phylum Chordata; class Actinopteri; order Siluriformes; family Plotosidae; genus Neosilurus; species Neosilurus mollespiculum. The sequence goes on from JAQMYF010000016.1 coordinate 20,576,177, forward strand.
GCATAGCCGTCAGCGTGTTTCTGCCCAGCGATGGCCTGGCGAGCTGTCCAGGGTGTACTCTGCCCTTGCCCAGAGTCGGCTGAGATGGGCGCCAGCCTCCTCTCGACCATAATTAGGATTAAGCAGTTCAGAAAATGAATGAATGGTAGCCTAGTGGTTGGCATGTCTGCCTCACAGCAAGAAGGTCATGGGTTTGAGTCCCAGGCTCGGTAATAGCATATCTCTGTGGGTTTCCTTCCAGTCTTCAGTCCAGAGACATCTACATTAGGCCTGTTCCAAGTGAAAGTGTGAATGGTTGTGTGTGTACTGGCTCGGCCTTGGACTGGTGAGCTGTTCAGGGAGTACCCTGCCTTTTGCCTGGAGTCAGCTGAGATAGGCTTCAGCCTCCCCTCAGCACCAAAAAGGGTTCAGCAGTTCAGATGGATGTTCAGAATGTGCTGATGGAAGAAAGGTAAAAAAAAAAACAAAACCTTTTAAAGTGCGTCGCAATCTCAGCAATCAGCCGAGCGCAGAGAACAGTGCTACACTCCTAATGCATTTATTAATCACCATCTTAAAATATTTCATCCAGGGTTTTGGTTTAAGGTTTCTAGTGCTACTGTCCAAATCACCCATGTTTGATTCACTTCTTGTAGGTGAGTTGACTGATTCAGAGTCAATCCGCTTTGCTCAGACACTCACAGACCCAAGTGAGTTCCTAGGGGTTCCGTTTAATCTCACTAAAAATGAAAGATTCCTTCTGCTGGTTATTCTTTTATAAATATATATATAATATAGTACATGCATTATGTCAATCTTCTCTTTCTTCTCCCCACATAATTGCTCCACAAAGCACAGACTTAAGGTCTGTATTTATGACGTGTCAACAGCACTGAGAGAGAGAGAGAGAGAGAGAGAGAGAGAGAAAAGCAAGAGTTCAGCCTCTAAATGTGGCTTAAAGACAGGAAGAGAAAACAAATGAAAGCCGTGACCCAGGTCTTTAAAGGAAGTGCCCTCCTGGATTCCCATTATGGAAAGATATTTGCACTCGAAGGCTGACACGGCAAACATCGGACAGGCGTCGACTTGCCAGTGAATCCGTCACTCTTTTAAAGTGCAGTGGACATGGTTACCCTGTAATCTCCCACTTTCTAAAGCAAGGTTTATCTTTGGACAATGCTGAGTGTGTTTCATTCCGCGTGTAGTATATTTAACGCTCTTGAAAATATCAGATTTTTTTGGCAGAGCTGTTCGCTTCGCTCCCTTTCAGCTTTTAAAGCACGACTTGATTTGGCAGAGCGCATGGTGTCGACTGACAGCTCGCTTCAGTGCCTGGAGAATTGCAGCCTGGAGCGTTCACGTTTAAAGAAAAAAAAAAGAAGGTCAGGGCAGAATCCTGCTTTAACAGGGAGTCGTTTGTCTCAGTGCTCGCCGTGAAGCACTCGCCTTATTTCTCAGGGTGCTGAAAATCATCCTGGAAAGCTTCTGCAAGTTGCGACAGTATATTAACGGCAGATAAAAGCTTTGGAAACTGTTTAAGACAACCGAACAGTAATATGTACGAAGAAAGCCAAGATGAAAGCACCGCCAGCTCTCGCATCACCACCGTGTTCGCTGCTGTAGTAAAAGCTGGAATATTAACTTGTATCCTTTAATGAACTCTGGGCTGCGTTTCTCATCACAGGGTCTGAAGTGTTTGATTACTATAAGTTTCCAACAACGTGTAGTTTTCTCAAATCGATGTGTGTGATATCATTATTGTTAACCAACATCGTCCAGACCTAACAATCATCATGCTTTTTAACATCACGGCAACAGCAATGGTGAATCTCTCCTGCGGAAAGTCGCTAAAGCAATCAAAAAATTTTAGGAGACTAATTCCTAGGAAATATTAATGAATACAGTATAATAAACTGATTATTTATCTAGTGCTATGATATAATGTCATGAGTGGTGATCAGTGATTGGTTGTTTGTGAACCTTGTTGAGTAGAGATTGATCCTTTGGAAACAGTGGTGCTCAATGATTGGTCAATGGAAAATCATGCTGATCAGTGAATGGTCATTGGAAAATCATTCTGATCAGTGATTGGCCATTGGAAAATCCTGCTGATCAGTGAGTGGTCACTGGGAAATCATGCTGAACAGTGATTAGACATTGGGAAATCATGCTGATCAGTGATTGGACATTGGAAAATACTGCTCATCAGTGATTGGCCATTGGGAAACTCTGCTGATCATTGATTAGTTGTAAAGAAACCTTGAAAATCAATCAGCACAGACAAAAAATGTTGGTTCATTTGCATCAGTGATTAACTGCACAATTTTGTAATTTTGCTAAAAATTATGAAGCCGAGAGAGAGAGAGAGAGAGAGAGAAAGACGCTCTGTGTTACAGTTCTGGATGTGGTTGAAGTTTTTGTTGGATTCATGTTCCTGCTTGGTGGGTGATGTGGAATTACGTCACTTGGTGTGATGAAGTTTTGATCTATGATTACTTTATGCATTATTAGGTACCACGTATCTCAGGAGTCCTGGGGAACCTCGGTGCTGAAATTCTACCCCGTGTTGGTTTTAAACCTGGGATCAATTTTATAGCAGAGTTATTGTTGAATTTACATTCAACCCGCACAATGCCACAGCTGGCGCCAGGTTCCTCTGATATCCATGCCGCACCGTTCGGCCGTACTTGAGTGCACCTGTCCATGTCAGACGTGGAACAGTCTGTGATTTCTATTTAACTGGAATGCCAGATGAAATGGCATTCCTCTCTACAGGGTGATCCTGTAAATCCACTAAGTGCTCAGCTGTTGCGTTTTCTTTTATCCTGCCTCTGATGCTGGAGGGACTACAGCGGCTTAATGAGGGATAATTGGGCTCCGGTACAAACCGCCGGCAGAAAACACTTTGCAACAACTAAACCTCGTCCAACTGCAGGTCTGAACAAAAACATCTCTTTCCAAAGAGGTTTAGATGTTTATTGAGTGCACATTCGTCTTTTTCTCCACTCTGATGATTAATGCAACTCGGAATACAACCACCAACATTTACTTAAACTTCTCCTGCATTTAGTTTTACTAAAAGCGCAGCGTTCCGAGCCCTTACCACAAGTTCATTAATCAGCTTGAGGTGCCATCCGGTTCTTATGGATCCTGGCAGAGAGTTGACGTTTAGAGAGATTGCATGTCACCAAAAGTGAAAAGTCTTCGAATGCCGCTGAATTGGGGTGAACAGTAAACTGTTCTTCGGGTCGCCGAACCACGTAGAACATTTGGAGAACAGGGTGAAGTCAATTCAACATAATTCGCCAACGCTTACAATTTTGTGAGAAACCTCCTATAACGTGTCAATGGAAATCACCAGAACATTTCTACTTTTCGCTGCACGCTAGTCTGATTGTAGCTGCATGTAAATAAAACGTATTCTTCGTTTTTTCAGCTTCATTAAACATATTCCAAGAGGAGAATTCTAGGAAATAAAGCCAAAGATGTGTCAGGAGAGGTGCACAGTGTTTATTAACAGTCATCTGCTTCAAACAAACCAGAACAGGAAAGAAGGAGAAGGAGGAGAAAAAAAGAATAAATACCACTTTCTGATGTGTACACAACAGTTTTCTTCACAAATACCCATAAGGCATCATGTTAAACCTTAACCCTTGAACCTGGAACATCTGTTACATCTGCTTCGTATGCAGACGCTTCTAGCATGCTAGTATGTTGGTGAGTTTACTATGCAGGAGAACAAGGCTGTAATGAGATAAATAATCACAAAAAATTGTATTTCCGGCTAAGCTGCACTGAGCATTTATATGCTAGGTCTTTTTTGATTTGTTTGTTTTGCACACCAAACATCGCAGGTAGGTAGCTAGGTGGGTAAGTCTGTTGGGCTTTTATACTAAAGCCTACTGGCTCATCAGGCCGGAGCTTATCCCTGGAGTAAACTATAAAATACTTGCACTGGAGACTCCTTCCTTTCATGCCAAACAAGCATCTAACAAACATGAAACTTCATGCATTTATTTGTTCCATAACAATGAAAAAACAAAATTGTTTATTCCTTCTGATGGTTTGTTAGTAGACTTCATGAATCAACCAGCATTATCCCATGAGTGTTCTGTGCACTTCGGTCAGAATACACGATCGCTAGGGATCTACTATGAGAACTAGAAGGTCGTGGAGTCCATTCATGGAAAATATGGTAACGTTAAAAATTAGGTTGGGTCAGTACTTTGCAATCATGAAGGAATCCGGGAAGGCAGCATGGCCTACCAGATGTTACCATATATTTTCGTGGAGGTATAAATGCACTTTGAACAGCAACCGCCACGTACACATTACAGTTACCGCTGCGAGACATGATGTCTAAGGGGTATGCAGTACAAGTGCTTATGTTTCTCAGGAAAGTGCATATTTTGTGCACATATTGTAATTTTTTTCTACATCAAACTTGTAGCTTTGACACCGACAGGTTTCGGTACCCTGGGTGCACTTCTAGCACCTACAAGCCTCTAAACTTGTAAAAGATTGTAAACTTGTAGGATATGAGTCCACAAAGTGGACAGATTTATTCCGAGCTGTAACTAAGGGGTGAAATTTCACTCTGTTTGATATTTTGATACCAACCCCAAAATCTGTCGGAATCCCAGCCATGGTTCTCACGGATCAACCAGCTACGTGAGATCTTAACATAAGAAAGAAGAATAGTTTAAGCTTTTTTGTTTCTTCATTGTTGTTAAATGTAAAAAAAACAAAAAACTATGGAGGCATGTTTGCACACGTTTGTTCACATTTTCGCTACCAGCTTGCGTGTGTTTTTAGGCTAGGTGAAAACTTTAGAGTAAAAACTTCTTCCACCTCTACTGACATCCACAAGCTCACAGCTGTAAATCCTCCTGACTCGTCAACATTTCATCTTCACTATTTCATAATCCTCCACTTCAGTGTTCCAGTTTGACTTCCAGATCTCACCTGAGCAGCTTTTTGGCTTCGAATCCTCTCCAGCTGCAGAGCTAACCTCGTCCCAAATCAACAGTCAGTGGCAGCTTCTGTCAACGTGGTGAAGGAAGGTCTGCGATAAGGCTCGCATTGTTGACGTGATAAAAGAGGACTCGAGAACAAGACTCACCTTTGAGATACACTTGGCAGAAAATCCGACTCCTTCATTGCTCTTTCAGTCGCGAGGGAACAGAGACGCCGCTAAAAGCTCGCACCCTACCAAGCTAGAAAAGTCCTGCTCTTGTTTTCGGACTGCACAGAGTCATGCACTGTTTCCATTAAAAGTTATTCGGTTACTGTACGACTGAACAAAGCAGAACTCCTAGGTGTTGTAGAACGATTCAGGACGAAGCCTTTCACCGCAGCTGAGTGGACAAAAGTGATCGGGTTTACTGTTCTCAGAGCTGTAACTGCAACTCTAAACGCACCCTGTGTCCAAAAGAAAGGCAGCTCACATCTACAAGTTTCCACAATTGCACCTCACACACATACAAGTCCCAAACTTGTAGCTAACATCTCTACAAGTCTCCAAACCTTTAGCTCTAGCATTTACAAGTTTTTAAATGTTGGCTAAAACAGATACAAATCTCTTAAAATTTCACACCTAAGATATACAAGTCTCTAAACTTGTAGCACACACATCTGCAAGTCTCTAAACACACAACTCAGACACCTACAAGTTCCTAAACCTTGTGCATGCATTTATACAAGTATATACACTTGTAAGCAAAGCAGTAATAGGTATTGAAACCTGTAGCTAATAGAAATGCAAAGCTCTAAACTCACACAAATTCAAGTCTCTATATTTGTATTGCACACAGCTACAAGTTTTTGAACATACAATGCACACACCTACAAATTCTTAAACAAATTATAACACTTCTGTAAAGTCATAAAACAGTTATGTGTCTTTATATTTGTAGCTTATAGACTATAGATGCACCTCAGACACATTGTTTCTAAAACTTGTGCATGCACAGTTACATTTGGTTTCTACACGTACAAGTCTCTAAACTTGTAGTTCACATCTAAATGTTTGTAAACCTGTAGATCAATCCAAGTCTTCAGTACTAACCACTACAAGTCTCTCAACTTGTTGGTCAAAAGGTTACAAGTTTTAAACACACACACATGCAAGTCTGTATACCTGTAGCTTACACAGTTACAAGTCTCTGAACATATAGCTCACACACCCACAAGTTCCTAAACTTGTACATGCACATCTACTACAATATGCACTTGTAAGTCAGACAGTTACAAGTCTTTAATTCCAGACTTACACGCCTCTAAACTTGTAGCTCATGCATATGCAAGTGTCTATACTTGTAGCTCATGCATATGCAAGTGTCTATACTTGTAGTGCACAAAGCCCTAAACATACAGCTCAGATACCTACTAGCTGTTAAACCACATGAATGCACAGCTAGAAGTATCTGCACTTCAATGACATGCAGTTAGAAGTCTCTAAACTTGTAGCTTTCACATACATAGATTTTAAACTTACAAGTCTAAACTTGTAGCATGGACATGTTTGTAAACCTGTGGCTCACTCATGAATATCATCAAACTTGTAGCTCTGACACCGACAGGTTTCGGTACCCTGGGTGCACTTCTAGCACCTACAAGCCTCTAAACTTGTAAAAGATTGTAAACTTGTAGGATATGAGTCCACAAAGTGGACAGATTTATTCCGAGCTGTAACTAGGGGGTGAAATTCCACTCTACAGGTTGTCATGAGCTGACATGAATAACTAATAAACTGAGCCAAAGGTGTAACATAAAAAGTCACGCAAATATTGTTCTGTTTTATTTATCTTTCTTTCTTAGCTTCGACCTTTGACCCAGTTCAGGTGTGCACCCTCCTCAGTCAACATACTCATGGTTTAATCAGTGTCAGCTCTGCACGACGGTGGCCGATGGTTTGTTTGTCTCCACCGACTTCCTTTTTTTTCCTCCCTTCGAACTTGTCAGTGCTCTGTGTTTGAATTTTCTTGCTCTGTATTCACGTTAAAATGGGACCTTTTGACATTTTTCGCTATTCATCTCAGCCTATCAGTGGGGTTCAGAGCAAAGCAAATTACGCTGCCCCAGGGCAGCTTGCATGCAATGAATAGAGCCTTTCTGTGATCAGAGAGGAAGCTGTCCTCAAGGGACGCCGTTATTGGGAGACCCACACCCCCCACCCCCTTCGTCCCTTATATATA
>JAQMYF010000016.1:20584293-20596417 GCA_030014195.1 Neosilurus mollespiculum
TATACATACGGATCCACTTTAAAGCCGACGGTAATTTCCACTTCCTACCTACAATAATGCTGTTTGACGCGAACAAGCGCGGCCATTCAGAGAAAGTGTGGGAGAGTGCAGAAAGAGTGTGGGAGCGTGGAGAAAAGAGAAAGAGTGCTTGAAGTAAGTGTTTGAAGAGCATAGGAATGCGTGTAAAGAGAAGAAGTGAGGCAGCATGCAGGACATGGTGTAGGTTCTTGAAGAAAAAAAAATAGATCAGCATGCGAAATGTGCTTTAAGTGTCACTATACATGATGAGAGAGCAGATGTATCGGAAAAGAGATCAGATTTCTGCACAGCTTTAAGTGGATGGTGAAATTCAGCTCTACAAGTTGTTAGCAGACTGAAATGGAGCTAATAATCATGCTAAATATGCATGCTAACAAAAATGAGGGTAGACTTTCTATTTTTTTCTTCAACTGACACAAGCCACACCTACAAGTGCATACCTGTGCAAACCTGTAGTCCATATATTCACAAATCCCCAAACTTGTACCCCATTTATCCTCAAGTCACCATACTTGTAGCGCATGCACTCACAAGCATTCAAACTTGTGGCTCATGCAATCACAAGTCTCAAAACTTGTAGCCCATTCACCCACAAGTCTCAAAACTTGTAGCCCATTCACCCACAAGTCATCAAACTTGTACCTTATGAACTAAAAAAATCTCCAAACTTGTGAGTCATGAACTGAAAAATCTCCCATCTTGTACCTCATGGACTCACAATCTCCAAACATGTAGCTCATGCACACAAAGGTCTCAAAACCTGCAGCTCATGCACTCACAAGCATCCAAACTTGTAGCTCATGCAGTCACAGGCATCCTAACTTGAAGTCCATTCACTCACAAGTCTCAAATCTTGCACTTAATGGACTCAAAATTCAACAAACTTGTAGCTCATGCATTTACAAGTCTCCAAACTTGTAGCTCATGCAATCACAAGCATCCAACCTTGTAGCACATGCCATCAGGAGTCTTCAAACTTGTATTCACAATTTTCCAAACTTGTAGCCCTTACACTAAGAAGTCTCTAAACTTATAAACTTAAAAAACCTTGTAGCTCATACACCTACATGTTGTAGTTTTCCGACTTTATACTGGTAGGTATGCATGCTGTAATCCCCACATGTATGCTCACAATCTTCAGCGCACACACACACTCACATACACACACACACACACACACACACACACACACACACACACACACACACTTTAAACTTCAAGCACAAACACCTACACTCACAGGTTGTCTAACTCACCATTTCAAGGCTTTAAAATTGTAGTTTACAACTTTACAAGCCTCTAAACCCCCATGATGTATATCCCACAAGTTGCAGATTTTGTATCTTACACACCTGCATGTCTTTGCACTTGTAGTTCACATAGGTATATCCACACACAAGGAACAGTCTTTGCACTTTTACCACACACACCTACAAGGCTCCAGATGTGTAACATGTGGTTCACACTACTACAAGTATCCAAAATTTAGGTTCACTAATAAAAGTCATATACAAGTATCAATACATGTAGCTAAAGCACCATCATGTGTCTAAACCTGTAGATTACATATCTATAAGTCTCTAAACTTGTAGCTTACACACCTACCAGTCTAAACTTGAGGGTCTACAAGTATCTATAATTTAGGAGCATCCATACAAGTTTGCAATTTGCAAAAGTATTTATACTTGTAGCTAAGATACCTCATGTGTCTAAAATTGTAGCTTACACACCTACAAGTCTCCAAGCTTGTAGATTATATATCTACAAGTATCTAAAATTAAAGTCCATGCGCATCCATCTTTTACAAGTATCTATACTTGCAGCTAGCACACAACCATGTGTCTTAACTTGTAGGTTACTTAGCTATAAATATCTAAATGTTCAGTTCACATCTTTAAACTTGTAGCACAAACTACAAGCATCAAACTCACCATTGTGTTCTTTTCCATTGGAGTGATGAAGCTTAGTGAGGAGCGTGGATTCCGCCTCCGACCCATGAAGAAGAGACAACAGAAGAGAGAGGAGAAGAAGAGGAATCATTTGGCTCAGCTTTACGCACTGGATACGCGCTGGAGTCCCGCTCATGGAGTTCAGCATGAGCACATGGAGAACCCGTTCCTTACACACACATCCCGCACGCGGAATAACGAGGCGAGGAGAAGTGGAAACCACATAGTCGTGATGGAAAAGAGTGCTCACACGAGAGCCCTGAGGTTCTGCAAAGTTCTTAAAGTTTGAAAGAGTCTGCAAAAGTTCTCCAAAACCCAGGACAGAACCAACGGATGCAGAAGCAAAAACAAAAACTTGGACAATCAAGAACCATTAACAGCTCACACCACGTTACACCAAAGCATCAGGAAAAGTTCCCCAAAGTTCTTCACAGTCCATGTAGAAGTCCAGGAGCACTGTGTGAACATCAGGCATGCTTGAGAAGAATCCAGATTTAAGTAAACACTGGTGTGAAGAATTTCCAGAGGAGGAACATGGCTTGAAGTTCTGCTCTGCGATCTACAAGGTTTTTAGTCAGTGTGTGAGAGTGTGTGAGAGAGTGTGCGAGAGAGAGTAGAGGGGCTGAGTGAACAGGTGCTGCACATAAAGCCTGGAGTCGACTGGGATGGAAACTCCCAGAGAAGGCGGGACTCTTAAGTACTCTTTAAAACACACACACACACACACACACACACACATAAATGCTGCTGCAAATCAGATTGAATAAAAAAAATAATGGGAAAATCCCTCACAATCCATCACTGCGTTCAATTCTCAGGCACTCTTCACATGCATTCATCATTCAGCCTACATGTCCCCCTGTACCACACACACACACACACACACACACACACACACACACACACACACACACACACACACACATCTCTAAACTTATGGCACACACACACACATACACACAAGTCTCTAAACTTGTGGCACACACACATACACACACTTACACACACACACACACACACACACACACACGCACACACACACACACACACACAGACAAGCACACACACAAATCTCTAAACTTGTAGCACACACACACACACACACACACACACACACACACACACACATATATGTAAGTGTTGTATCTCACATACCGACAAGTTTTCAAACATGTAACATAAATACGTGAACGTCTCTAAACTTGTAGCTCTCATACATCTTTAAACTTGTAGCTCGAACACCCACAAATCTCCAAACTTACAATTCATACTCCTCTGACTACTCCTCTCACACCTTTCGGTCTTTAACCTTTCAACTTCAACAATTATAAATCTCAAAACCGCTAGCACACACCTACAGATCCCTACATGTATTTGATCTTTTAAAGTCTTTGATGTTAATTAATGTTGCGGATCTGCTCCTGCGTGTGTGATGGGACGTCGCAAGTTTATTCTGAGGTACAGAATGTAATATTCTTCATATAAAAATAATAAAAAACGAATTACTGAGGAATGTGAGAATTGAAAGCAGGCCAGCATCAGCGTTCCATCTCTCCTCACTGCCCCGGATAAACTTTTTGCCCCTTGGCGAGTTGCCATGAGCAGGAACGTCCATCCATCTTGGGTTCCATTCCCACAATGGAATTTTATGAGGCTTCCTGAGACACACGACGTGTCCGGAACGAACCTCGAATATTCATCAACCGTTCCAGACGCGGGCCATGTGTTCGGGGCCTTGTGTCTTAATCTTTCCATAATATTTTTGGCGTTTCATCATCGGGATTTGGGAATATACCGTCTTATGGGAAATGTCGGAGAAACGTCGGGATTTGTCTTATCAAAGCTCCGTCTCGCTCCTCCCGTGAGCTATTTCCTTTCTCCGGCTCAATACATCACCTCACAAAAACCTTTTCATGTGGTTAATCTCGTCTCCGCTCTGCCAGCGAGTTCCTTACGCACGCTCGTGTGTGTGTGTGTGGGTGTGGGTGTGTGTGTGTGTTACCCCCACACACACTCCTGTGGCAGACTAAACAATCTGAGCAGGGGCACACATTGAAGCGATTCTGCCAGACATATGATGCAATAGCTGAGCAATTCGCACTCAGACCACCGCTGGACGAGAGACATAGAGGAACAAAGGAAAACAAAAAGAGAGAGAAGGGGGGGGGGGGGGTGTTGGAAGAGAGGAGGTCTGAATTGAGTTGACGTCGGCACACCTCTGATCTCCAGCGCTAGTTGAAAACATCTACAAGGTCAACTCTACTCCGTTTCCCGCACTGGGCTCACTGTGGAGGTGTCAGGGTTCGAAAACGTTTTCACAGCGTTGATCGAGTGCTGGGGTGGCACGGTGGTGCAGTGGTTAGCACGTCCACCTCACAGCAAGAAGGCCTGAGTATGATTCCCGGGTGAGGACATTTCTGTGTGGAGTTGGCATGTTCTTCTTGTGCTTGCGTGGGTTTTTTTCCGGGTACTCCGGTTTCCTCCCACAGTCCAAAGACATGCACAGTAAGCTACTTAGCTATTCCAAATCGCTTCTGGGTGTGAGTGTGAATGGTTGTGTGTGTGTTGGCCCTGCGATGGTCTGGCGAGCTGTTCAGGGAGTACCCCGCCCTACCCAGAGTCAGCTGAGACCCTGTGAACATTTTTTAATTAATATTTGATGATGTAGTGCGAGACGGTCAATATCGCATAATAAACCACGTTAGAGGTATTCTAGGTGGCTCTGCTACACATTGAGCTCTCGGCCTCTCTGTCAGGGTTTATTTCACAATGATGAAAAGCTCACTGCTCACGGGCGGCTCAGTGGCATAGTGATAAGCCTTCGCTTCCCAGCAAGAAGGTCCGAGTCCGAGTCCTGGGGTCGACGAGGGCGTTTTTGTGTGGATTTTGCATGTTCTTCTCATTCTTGCGTGGGCTTCCTCTGGGTATTCCTGTTTCCTCCTAGAGTTCAGGGTGTTGGGGAGTAATCAGTGTGACAGAGAGTAAAAACAAAGCAGATACGAAGGTGTTGGTTCTGATACGGTACATTATCGTTTCTATAGTAACGCCTCACACACAAGGACACGGAAGCAGAAATGTGAATATTTGAGGTTTATGGAAGGAGTCTCCAGTGTTGGAAGTAAAACTGTAACTTTACGGTTTGTGAAATCTTCCAGACAGGTTCTCGTTAGGTAATGATGACGAGCTGGAGAAAGAAAAGAAGAGATGCTGGTGAAGGAGCGACGGCTGTTTATTTCTTTATTCAGTGGATCTGTACTCCGCTTCATCATCTAACAACAACGCTGGTTATTTTACTAAAGCAGCACAACACCCACAGTGTTATTCTGTACTCACTCTATAAATGTGGTGTGTGTGTGTGTGTGTGTGTGTGTGTGTGTCATTGATCTTCTTTGAGATGTTACATCGCTTTAGCTTACAGAGCGTAACAGAAAGCGTGACTTTTGCGTGCATGGCGAGCGCTCTGAGTTTGACGCCGGAGTCTGGACATGAGCCGTCTGTGGGAGAGGATCACATTCCACCGACCAAAACGCTCACAGCAGATGTCGTGTCAGCATCTCCGGCTCAAGGAATCCCTCTGTCTGTGTGAGTGTGTGTGTGTGTGTGTGTGTTTGAGGGCCTCAGATGATTGGTATACTACAGTGTCCCGCACTTTTCCGGTGGTCCTGCAGGAAAAGAAAACACTCTTTTAAAAATGAACTGAAAGCCAGGATTTTTGACGTGTTCACGTGTTACTGAGGTCATCGAGAACGTGGCGCTGTTTCACGTCTCCTCTAAAAACGTAACAATAAACCTGAAACCTCATCACCGCAGAGGCAACAGAAGCAAAACGCTGCCATCACTTTGTATTGTGAGTTTTGATAACCGCCATGAGAGATCCTGGAATAACACACAGCTTGCACACACACACACGCACACACACACACACACACACACACACACACACACACACACACACACACACACACACTCTGTCGTTTTATTCATCAGCGGGAAATAGAGGAGGGGCTTTAAAATGGGATTTGGACTAGATGAACAAAACAAACAAACAAACAAACATTTTTTTTTTACTTTTAATCTTAATGATTTATAATGCTGCATAATAATGCTACAGTTATTCAGGACTTACAGTTGTGGTATAACCAACCGGACTACATGTTGGACTGTAATGAAATTTTTCTTATATGATCTGTATTCTATGGTCTCACACAAATGAGGATGGGTTTCCCTTTTGAGCCTGGTTCCTCTCAAGGTTTCTTCCTCCTTGCCACTGTTGCCATGGGCGACATTATGGATGAGTAGGGATTGTAGGAAAATGTTTAAATTCCTCCTTAAATTACTTTTACTATGTAAAGCTGCTTTGTGACAAGCGTTATACAAATAAAACTGAATTTAATTGATTTATATTTTTAATTAATTTTTAAAGTTATAAAAATACTTTTTCATTATTTTTTAAAGAAATAAATCAATAATATATAAAAATATGAATAAAAGTAGATTTTATAAAATGCTATTTTAACATAAATAAAACATATTATATATTTATAAATGGCTCTGCGATGGCCTGGCGAGCTGTCCAGGGTGTACCCCGCCCTCGCCCAGAGTCGGCTGAGATGGGCGCCAGCCTCCCCACCACCCTAATTAGGATTAAGCAGTTCAGAAAATGAATGAATGAATGAATATTTATAAATAATAAATAATAAAACTGAAGACCACTTTGGAAATTACAGTTTATTTTCATAAATAAAAAAATAAATAAATAACGAGATGGGCACCAGCCTCCCCGTGACCCTAACTAGGATTAAGCGTTTCAGGCAATTAATGAATGAATGAATTTATATTTACAGAAATGTGAGATTTAAATATTTCTAACTAAATCACAGGAAAATAAAAATTCTCACCATTTTCAGATTTTTTTAATTCTGTTCCATGGGTTCGAAAGTTTACCTTTAACACTACGTGTGTGTGTGTGTGTGTGTGTGTGTTTGTGTGTGTGTTTAGGACACTTATGTATAATTTGTAGTTCTGCTTGGAGGCTAGAGACACCTGGTGGCGTCCTGCGTGCCTACAATTACGTCACTGAGTCTCCTGCATCCTGATTGGCTGGTGCAATCTTTTTAAAAAAATCCACCAATCACAGGGGTGACATCAGGTGTGTAAATGATGTTTCTGTTTTACATCATACCACAACTAGTTTCAAGGTGATCTGTTCAGTGGGAGAGAGAGAGAGAGAGAGAGAGAGAGAGAAAGAGACTTGCAGATGTTTATAAATAGAAAAAATAAACACAAGTGCTGATTTTCTTGAACATTATTAAATTATATTGTAATTTCTAGGGTAAATCCCCTGAAATTTGTGTGATGCTTATTTATTTTTCCTTCTCTATGAAAAGATGAAAAGAAATCTCCTCCTGTTCCATTCATCACCGATCCTCAGAGAAAAACGCTGCTTAAATGGTGATCATCATTAGACGACCTAATTTCATTATGGAATGCGGCTGCTCTGGATATCAGATCCATCAGAAAGTCCTGATCTGATCTAATAACCCCTCCATAAACCCGGAGAGGACAGAGACGTGGCGGGATAAGTGCTCTTTAAATGAGACTCTTGGCAGGAGCTGCAGCGGGCAGTCGATACCAATGACAGACGTTTTCGATACTAAATCAGATGCGTCCATCTCGCCATCTCCTTAATAGACCACCAGTCAGTGGCAGCGCTCCGACGCTCACGCTAAATGCTTACAAATCAGCTTTTACTCAATTCTAGCTGCCAGGATCGAGCTGGGTTTAGAGCAGTGCTGCTCTGTTGAGATAGTGAGAGTTCTATAATAACAAGAGCTGAATATTTTGTGGGGTGACACGGTGGCGTAGTGGTTAGCACATCCGTCTCACAGCCAGAAAGGTCCTGGGTTCGGGTCACGGGCTCAGTAAGGGTGTTTCTGCGTGGTTTCCATGCTCTCACCAGGCTCATACGGGTTTCCACTAGGTACTTTGGTTTCCTCCCAGAGTACAGAGACATGAACAGTAGGCTAATCAACTGTTCCAAATTGCCTCTAGGTGTGAGTGTGAATGGTGGTGTGTGTGTTGGCCTGTGATGGATTGGCGAGCTGTTCAGGGTGTACCCCTCTTCACCCAGAGTTGGCTGAGATAGGCTCCAGCCTCCTCATTACCCTAGAAGAATATCACTCAGAGGAGAACAAACAAAGTGGAATTTTCCGCCTTGTTACTGATTTTATTTTCCTCCTGAAGGGCCGACGTGTCGACACAGGGCCGCGTGGAGACAGATAGCAGAGCGGCGCTTGCATGCCTGATATAATACGGTATTATATCGAGCTGGAGCACTCTGACATGTCTCTGGCTCGACTCTCCATCGCTGAGCGGCTCAGTGGCTTCCTGCCAAGCACTGAACGATGTCTCCAAACAAGGCCGCCTTTGTTCAGTGCCGTTCAGGGCTTCATTAGGAGGCTGCAGCTCCGAGGCGGGAGATTAATTCATTTGGAACGGGTTACTGATGGATTTTGCGTATGTGTGTTGTTGGAGCAGTGTGACCCCTGCGAAGCAGAACCCGAACTCACCGCAAATGTATAACGATGTATAGAATGACATGTGAACAGAGCCGGAGGTGTTTGGAGCGAAGTTCCACGGCGCACCGGAGAGCGCTCTGCGGTTTTACTTTTTATTCTTTGGACTCATTGAAGAGTCAGAAACGATTTCTGAGCCATGTTTGATTTTGTTTTAAGAGCAGATGCAAAGAATGTGCTATAGTGTATTTAAAAGTTTTAATAAAAATAAATAAATAAATAAAAGTACAATAAAATGCAAAAACACCAACATCTTACAGTCATCAGACATGGTGTCATTCCTCTTACTTACTATACCCTATTGACAGCAGAGTGCATTATGGGTAATCTGAGCCCCTTAGGGACCATAACAGGACCACTAATCCAGTGCACTTCACTACACAACACCCAAATCTCTAAAAACACTGAAACAGTCAGTTAAAACTGTAACACTAATGAGTTCTTCAGGTTCTCCCTCTGGAGAAATCCTTACAGGTGTTTATTAGAACCTTCCCTATCACACAGTGATCCAAGTAGACCTCTTTACTGCAGATAGCTACAACAAGAAACTCTCTAAGGAACCGAGGATCACAGAAAATGCTACGCCTTTTTTTTCCTCTAATAAATAACTACAGTATGTACAGTCCGACCCTGAGAGGTTCTTTGGTTGTCCATCAACATAGAGCCCTACATACAGGTTCTCTGACAAAGCGGATATTTCTGGAGGATAACAGCCCATAATGATCCAACAAACGCCTCCGAAAAACCTTAAATACTCCGAGTAGAACGCTACCTATATATTGCCTCGACTCAAGCTTTTTAGGATTACCATGACCTGGATGATTGAGAATCTACACCAACGTAAGCACTTATTAGTGTGCACTCACTCACCCACCTGCCCGGGACTTGAACCCAAGAACCACTACAGCACCGTGCCACCTGATTATATAATTACAGACATTAAATAATTGTGTTTGTTTATTTAGTGAATGCATTTATTAGTATATACTTATTTATTCACTTTCCAGACTTAAAAACATTTTGTATAATTATTTAAATAATTTATTTCATATACAGTGTATAAGTAATATTATTGTGATGTCCATATTATTATTATTATTATTATTATTATTATTATTATTATTATTATTATTATTATTATTATTATTATTATCATTATTATTATTACTGTTATTATTATAATTATTATTATTATTATTATTATTATTATTATTATTATTGTAATTATTGTTTTTATTATTATTATTGTTATCATTATTATTATTATTATTGTTATCATTATTATTACTATTATTATTATTGTTGTTGTTGTTATTATTATTATTATTATTGTCATTATTTTTATTGTTGTTGTCATAATAATAATAATAATAATTATTATTATTATTATTATTATCATTATTATTATCATTTTTGTTGTTATTGTTATTGTTATTGTTATTGTTATTGGTATTGGTATTGTTATTGTTATTATTATGTTTATTTTTGTTGTTGTTGTTATTATTATTATTATTAATATTAAATTGTCCGGGATAGACCAGGTTTGTGGGTCGCAAGTAGGACTTGACCTGGTTCAGTTTTGTTGTGGTTTCTCCTGGGCACTGGACTGATGATGGCTGCTGGATGGCTCAGATGTTTGATCAGAGTAAGGTCTTGGCCTCTCAAAGCCGTCGCTCCTCTTCACAAAAGACTTTCTTTTGGCTAGGGACATAGTCATCAGCGAGAATGGTCGCGTCTTGAAGCGTACGAACTTTGATTTGATTCAGGTGCGTCTTGATGTCGTTGTGAACCCATTCTTCAAGCAGGATAAGTTGCCTCAAGTCCTCGCGGGTGTCGGATTGACTCAATCTGCACCATCTGTCAAACAAAACTTCCTTTTGGTGACCGAACTGCATGTATGTGTGGTTATCTTGTTTGCCATAATTCCTAAATCTCTTACAGTAAGCCTCTGGTACTAACTCATAGGCCTTTAGGATAGCGGCCTTGAGCACTTCGTATTTCTTCCTGTCTTCCGCAGAAAGTGAAGTGAGCACTTCTCGGCTTTTGCCTGTTAATGCACTTCGCAATAGAGATGTCCATTGGTCCTTAGGCCAGTCGTAATCGCCGGCTGCGTTCTCAAAATCTGTAAAGAATTGGTCAACTGCATTTTTGTTGAAGGCGGGTACTAAGCTTGTGTGTTCGGCCACCTTAAATTTTGGCTATGGCTCATCTTTAGCGAGTTGAGCTCTGCCTCCCTGCTGGTACATCTCCATTTTCTTCATCTCCAGGTCTATGCGGCGTCTTTCGTTTTCTGCTTCGATTTTGCGGCTTTCCGCTTCCCTTCTGTGGTTTTCCGCTTCTGCTTCTATTCTGCGTCTTTCATTTTCTGCCTCCATTTGGTGGATATCCATCTCTTGTAGCCGAGCCTTTCTGTCTTCACCCTTAGCAGCTGCTGGAATCTTCCTCGGGGGTTGTGAGTCGTCAGAGTCTTGTGCTGATTCATCTTCACTCAGTGTTACTCAATGGCTCAATACCCACAAACTTGGTATATCCGGACGAGCCCCCAATTTGTGACGGACTGGTGCAAGTTTCAGAAGTGTTTGGGACAATCCAAGTCAGGTACAGAAGTGGTTGACAATTTATTACAGACACGTGGGTAAAGCTCATGAGTCAGTTGTTTGCCCAGTCTTGTCAACAGAGTTGTTCTTCGTGTTGCGCCTCGTCTCCAGGGAGTATTTTTGCACTTATATAGGTAATATAGGACTCCTTGTGACATTAACAACTTGCGGAACAAGTGGTAGGCCGTGTCATTGTAGGCCTCAGTATGGCATCATCATCATTGTTAGATCACAAACAGTACCATTTCTGTGTTGTCATAGTAGGTACATAGTAGGTATGTACCTCGTACGTAACAATAGTAAGAACATATTTCTTTTTCAGTTTTAAGAATTAGGCAGTTTTTCTCCCCAACAAATTTTAATCAACCACAGGCCTTCAGCCAACCAGGTAGATTTGTGCTAACCATAGCAACATGAAAAGCAATGAAATTAAATCATAAGAACTTTTTGTTTTATTATTATTAATAAAGGTTTTGCACCTGGTCACGTGACAATTTGTTTAGGTTGTTATTTTGAATGGCAGACATCCGTAACTGTGCGGTGTTTTGATATTGTGTATTTCACACACCATTCATTTATTTGACCTAGTGTGGCTTCTAACTGTTTAAACCCCCGGCTTTGACAGCTATTCTTGGGCTGCTAAGTGAAAGAGGTTAAGTGATCCCCACTTCCACAGAGTGATAGAACATTGTGATCAGACTAGGCATAGAGGGTGTGGTGTTGAAACAGGAAGGGGGTCATGAGAAGGCAAAGTGCTTTTGGGAGGACGGAGGAGTGTGAGCCTGCAAGCCTCCAGCCACAGACGATCAAACGAGATGAGAATGGCGGCAGGCTCTCAATCGCTCATATCAGGTTACATGGAGGGGATCCACATCTTCTCCACGTCAACTTTCCACTGGCGTTCCCCAAGGCTCAGTTCTTGGTCCACTTCTGTTCTCTATATACTAGGTCTCTCGGTGAGGTC
>JAQMYF010000016.1:20645610-20655610 GCA_030014195.1 Neosilurus mollespiculum
GCTCTACTTCGACGTATCGAGCACTGTTCTACGGAAAATCGACTCAAGATCTTATATATATATATATATATATATGTGTATATGTGTGTGTGTATTTATATAGTTTATATGATTTTTGATTTGATTTTGAGGTATTAATTTCCTAAGGGCAATTTTGGCTCTGCATTTAACCCATCCAAAGTAAGCACACACACTCAGAGCGGTTGGCTGCCACATATTGCAGTGCCCGGAGAGAAGGTGGGGGTTAGGTGCCTTGCTCAAAGGTACTTCAGCCATGAAGATGGAGGAAGAGGAAGGTGCTGCTCACTCCCCCGCCGGCACATTTTTCCTGCCAGTTCCAGAATTGAACCAGCATATATATCTATATATAAAATCCAAGAATATTTTTGAAAAAGTAAATTTACATGAAAGAAATAATAATAAATTAAAAAAAAAGAAAATTCAATAAATCCTCAGCTTATAACAGCCTTCACACCGCTCCGCAGTGGAAATAGAGATGAAGGCAATTTGCAGATATTATTATTGGTGTTGCACAGATTACTAACACAGTTCCCATTCAGAATTGATAAACAAGCAGAGATCAGGCAATCAGGCGAACAGCACAGTGTAGACAGGGCAGATACCTAAATTGTAAGACAATCAAAGTTCATACACAGGAGATCAGAATCAGGGATGAGGCACAGAGTCATAAACAACACGGCAAACAGGAATCATACACGGAATAACAAACACGGGGATCAGTGGCACCAACAAGAACACGGTAGCAACACTTCACACTGGACGTTGAACTTAAATGTCTTTATCTTGAGTTGAGTCTCATTAGCGTGAGTGCTGACAGGTGTGTTGAGGTCATGTGACACAATTGTGAGACCGTAAACACTGCAGAGCCTGCTGGGTAGTGTAGTTCATAGAAAAGTGTATATATGATTGAAACCCTTATGCTCATTTCTTTCTTTTCTTTTTTTTTTTTAAGAAGATAATTTTAAAGATAATTTAGTTTCCATGTTCTCCTCAGGACTGACGACTCTACAGGTGGTGCTGGACACTGCGGCCGAGAGGAAGTGGCAGGTGATGGCTATAAACGTGGGTAACATGAAGGACGACAAGAAAGACGAGGCGTATCGCTCGCTGTTCCAGGACCTGGAGAACAAGAAGGAGAGGAGAGTAATCCTGGACTGTGAACAGGAGAAGGTTAAAGACATCATGGAGCAGGTGAGGAGCTCGAACTCTCACACACTGCAGTGACAGAAATAAACTTTCTAAAGAATTTCCTGCTGTCTGTTCTGTGAAGGTTTTTGTAATTGAGCCGTATTTTGGAATGTTCCGATCACGCTGCTGATTAGAAGGAAGATCGATTTTGCACTGATGACACGAAGCTGCAGTTATTGTTTTCTGATATTTTGATGCTTTCTTACATTTTATATCATGAACATCATCACTGCTTATCATCATTTATGATTAATGGGGGATTTGACTTGCTTTTGTAGGCTTTAATAATACAAAAATGGCACATTTAACCTATTTTAGGCAGCTAACTCATTATTATTATTATTATTATTATTATTATTACTCACACTCATTTGCCGAACCTCTCAGTCCTACTAGGGTCACGGGGAGGCTGGAGCCTATCTCAGCCAACTCTGGGCGAAAGTGGGGTTCACCCTAAACATCTGACCAGTCAGTAACACACAACCACTCACACTCACACATAGGGGCAATTTGATATAACAAATTAGCCTAATGTGCACCTGTAGTACCTGGAGGGAACCCACGCAAACACATGGAAAGCAGGCAAACCCCACAGTGAAACGTCTTTGTTGAGCCCGGGAATCGAGCCCAGAATCTTTTTGCTGCAAGGCGGATGTGCTAACCATGCCAAGCACGCTATTTTCAGAGGTTCAGTTATTAAAAACTCACTCAACCAAATCTTCTAACCAATCCAGAATTCCAAGATGTTTTGTTTTGACAGTTATTCTGTGGAGTATGTTGGATGATGCAGCTTTAGTTGTCACTGTATGAAACAATGATGACTCATTTTAGCTAGCATAAAAATATGCTAACTGTATACTAGCAACTCCTCTGGATGCATCAGTGTAAAAAAAAAAGAAAAGGAAAAAAAAAGAAAGGCAGGGAATACAAATAAAGTTAAAATGCTACAGTGCCAGATAATTGTCTTGTTTTTAACAGCCTATTAAAGCCTGGCTTGCGGTTGATTTGTATATTTAAAGCTTCTGGATTGTTCTTTCTCACCGTAGTGTCTCTAATTAGAGCTGCACAGACGCTGAAGAACACACTCGCCATTCTTCACGCTTGGGTTTATTTAGCGCGAGACTCACGGCGCTCTCATTGATTAGTCTTTAGGCTTTGTGGAAGTGTGTATGAGGACACTTACAGCTTCATCTAACACACAACATGCACGATACGCAGCGCACCACACAGGTGTTTATTTTGTGTGTGTGTGTGTGTGTGTGTGTGTGTGTGTGTGTGTGTGTGTGTGCATATCATGTACCGTTTCCTTGATATCCTACACACTACATCCAGTTTTAAATTCTGAAATATTTCAGCACAACAGTGATCTCATGATCTTTTCCTGGGTTTTATTTTACAGATCATAACCATTGGGAGACACGTTAAAGGATATCACTACATCATTGCCAACCTGGTTAGAGACACGCCAATCATCCACAAAAATGCATCATTCACACACAAATTATTAAATCCTTGATTTAACCATTAAATGTTTAATTAACAGTTTTTAGCATAAAGTACTGCTTTTCGTACACAATATAATTTGAGGCCATACACCAGCTAGGTTGATATAAAATCTGGCTAATATAATCGCTAATGTCTTAGCCAGCCTGCTAAATCCTATATTAGTTGGTGATATACATGTTTGCTAGCTGACAGAAAACTTGGTTAATATAATAACTAGCCAAAGGTGATATGGCCTGCAAAGTATTTTGGATAATATGATTTTTTAGCTAGCTTGCTAGGCAGCTGGGTTCGTAACTGTTAGCATTATAATACATATTTTGCTAGTAAACCACTAATAGTCCTCATGTTAGACAACATAAAAGCATGGGATTTTTTACACTTCCATATTCTATATTCTTCAGTATTCCCTTAACTTTAGTATTCTATGAATTTGAGTATTCCTCAAAGTTCGTTATACTTTATGGTTCAGTATTCCCTGTAGTTCAGTATTCCATAAAGTTTAGTATTCCCAATGGTTCAGTAATCCCTATGGATCGGTATTCCCTAAACTTTAGTATTTCTTAAACTTTAATATTCCCTCTAGTTCAGTATTCCATAAACTTCAGTATTCATTACAGTTCAGTATTCACTACAGTTCAGTATTCCCTAAACTTTAGTATTCCAAATAGTTCAGTAATCCCTATAGATCAGAATTCCCTAAACTTTAGTAATCCTTAAACTTTAGTATTTCTTAAACTTTAGTATTCCCTATAGTTCAGTATTCCTTACAGTTCAGTGTTCCCTATAATTCAGTATCCCCAATAGTTCAATATTCCCTAAACTTTAGTATACCCAATAGTTCAGTAATCCCTATAGATCGGTATTTCCTAAACTTTACTATTTCTTAAACTTTTGTATTCTCTATAGTTCAGTATTCCCTATAGTTCAGTATTGCCTAAACTTTAGTATTCCCAATAGTTCAGTAATCACTATAGACCAGTATTCCATAAACTTCAGTATTCCCTGTAGTTTGGTATTCCCTCTAGTTCAGTATTCCATACAATTCAATATTCCTTAAACTTCTGTATTCTCTACAGTAAACTATTTAGTATTTTCAGTATGCCCCAGACATCAGTGTCTACTGTTCTTCATACTTTAGCATTCCATTTCACGAAAATATATTTACTTTATCTTTACTGTGTATTCCATTTACTTTAGAAATTCCCTGAAATTCCATATACAGTATTCCATGCACTGCAGTATTTTGCAAATCTGATTTATCATGATTAAGTTTCTTCACTCATCACATATTTCTTCACTCATTCCTTTCAGGGCTTTGTAGATGGAGACCTGTCCAAAATCCAGTACGGTGGAGCAAATGTGTCGGGATTCCAGATTGTGGATTTTGAAGATCCTCTAGTGTCCAAATTTGACCAGCGCTGGGAAGCTCTGGAGGAAAAGGAATATCCAGGAGCTGACAGTAAGATCAGGGTGAGATCCAGTCACTGAATTATTCTTCAGATACGATGTACAACTTTATGCATCGCCAATCATCCACATGTAAACTCGGCAAAAGCTAATATTCCAGAGTTCCGAAGTCTGTGATATCTCTTTCCTTAGTACACCTCGGCGCTGACGTATGACGCCGTGCAGGTGATGACGGAGGCATTTCGTTACCTGCACAAACAGAGGATCGACATCTCGCGCAGGGCTAATAACGGAGACTGTCTGGCTAATCCAGCAGTGCCGTGGGCTCAGGGAGTGGAAATTGAACGTGCACTTAAACAGGTAAACAACATACACACACACACACGCACACACAGGTTGGTTTATGTACCTTTTTTACAGCAGGTGAGTTTGAAACAAGAGTCGAGGTATAAAATCATGCTTATGTTGTTTATCACATACTTGTGTTCTCAGGTGCGTGTCGAAGGTCTAACCGGGAACATCCAGTTTGATCAATATGGCAGGAGAGTGAATTACACCGTCCATGTCATGGAGCTGAAGAACAACGGTCCTGTTAAGGTACAAAACCTTTCTAGAACTATCTTCTCATTAAATAGAAAGACATGGAGAGCTAGAGGAGCACACATGGAGCGTAAGGAACCTCAGACAAGCACAAATGCATTATTATAACCTGGCATACTTATAATGAAATGTCTCCCCCTAATGAACGTTTCGCCACATGAAGAGAATGGACATTTTAAAGGATTTCAGGATTCAGAACAAACAAAAGAACAAAGATGAAAATATAATCTTTGGCCAGAGGTAAAAATATGTTTAGAAAAAAATGTTCAGGCTTCTTTAAGGGTTCTCCATATGTTTTCATTTGAAGGCTTCTCTACTGTTGTCCAGGTTCTATTATAGAATGCTTTAGAAGCTACCCTTGGAATGACAAACCAAAAATGAAGACTAAAGACCAAAGTCTATTGAAAAAAGGTTTCTCAAACATTTTTAGATGGGTATCTTTTCTAGACTCTCAAGGGTTCTTTCATTCATTCATTAATTCATTTTCTAAGCCACTTATTCCTAATTAGGGACGTGGGGAGGCTGGCGCCCATCCCAGCCAACTCTGGGAGAGGGCGGGGTACACCCTGAACAGCTCGCCAGGCCATCACAGGGTCAACACACACACACAACCATTCACACCGAGGGGCAATTCAGAACAGCTAATTATCCTACTGTGCATGTTTTTGGACTGTGTGAGGAACCCAGAGTACCCGGAGGAAATCCATGCAAGCACGGGGAGAATATGCAAACTCCACACAGAAACACCCAAGCCAGGGAATCAAACCCAGGCCCTTCTTGCTGTAAGGCTGACGTGCTAACCACTACACCACCGTGCCGCCCTCTCAAGGGTTCTTTAGATTATTAATGGTTCTAGATCATTTTTTATTCAGTGAGTTTAGGAAACGTACTGAACGTAAGTCCGTTTTACTGTGTAACAAGAACAGGATGGTCACTGGTACCTTGGTTCTGCTGTTAAGGTGGAAAAAATAATACCTTTGTAATAGGGTTCCCCATAGAACCTTAAAGATTTGCTTAGAATAAAAAGCAATAAAACAATAAACTACAAAAAAAAAACCTTTAAGTGTACTCTAGTTTTTTTCTTTCCTTTCTTTTTTTCCCTTTTTTTCTTCCTAAAAGTCTGAGATAGTTCAACCAAGAACAAGGACCAATAATTAACCATTCAGGGTTCAGTAAGGGGTTTTCTTTTGTAATAAGGTTCTAACTAGAATCTATTTAGAGAACTTGAGCCCATAAAGATCTGAAGAGGAATCGTTTTTCTATGGAGCGCTCCGAGTGTTAATGAAGCACTAATTATTTATTCACTCATCTCTTTTACAGATCGGTTACTGGAATGAAATGGATAAGATGGCCGTGACAAAATCGGACCTTTTCCCCAATGATACGATGGGTCTGGAGAACAAGACAGTGATAGTCACCACTATCCTGGTGAGAACTTTTAACACTTTAATTAGCAGAGCTTCATATACGCCAGGGTCTGAAAGCTATTAAACATGATTTTATAGGGAAGCAATTCTTAAAAATAGACCACAGGGGCCCAGACGCTCCCTTCGCCAAAAGAACCATAATGATAATATGCCAATACAGAACAAGCATAGCAAATTTGAAAGCCCCAGCTTCAGCGCATCGGCACATAAATGTCTGGACACCTAATTTACAGTTTTGCCTCTGTGACCTTGAAAAGTAGGTCAAGGTCACTGACACACAAACTCATCCTAGCACTCATAGTAGTGAACAAGCATACCAAGTTTAAAAGCCCCCGCTTCAGTGCGCAGCAAGTAAATTTCCCGGAACTAAAGTGTGATGGACAAACGGACAGACAGACGGAACCCATTCCTATAGCTCCTGAGGGGTGGGAGCTAAAAAATTCAATCAGTGAAAAGTGACAGAGATGCCTTTTGTAGCAGCTGTTCATCATTCATATTAGTATTCAGATTAGATGTAATGTCATAATTTATGCAAATGTCACTGCAGGTTTTTATAGGCGTTATGAGCGTCACTGGTCAGTGTGCAAAAGTTTTCACACCCCTGGGATAGAATACAGAAACACATTTGAAAATATTAAGCTGACACTTATACCTGATAGGAACGATGTCGTGATAAAGTGTGCCCTCTATTTCAGGAAGCTCCGTATGTGATGCTGAAGAAGAACGCTGACCTGTTTGTGGATAACGAGAGGTACGAAGGTTACTGTGTCGACCTGGCGGCTGAAATCGCCAAACACTGCGGCTTCAAGTATCGTCTAAAGATAGTAGGGGACGGAAAATACGGAGCCCGAGACGCAGAGACGAAGATATGGAATGGGATGGTCGGAGAGTTAGTTTATGGGGTGAGTGGAACAAATGATGACATGCTCTAGAGCATGATCTAATAACCCGGGATGTAACACAACTCACCAATTAGAGAGCCATCTCCTATTCCGTTAAAGAGTCAGGTACGCCTGCGGGTTGGTGGATTGCTGTTATAAGGGTGAATGTGGCAGATATTGGGACGGCCAACATCGGTGAGTGTGTCAGTGTGTAACAAGTAGAATGAAGGTGTGTCCTGCTCTCGTCTATGTATGCGCATTTTAATGTCTTTTCATGAATAATTTAAATTCTTGTTCTTGTATTTATGACTCTCAGTGACTGTGAGGCCGTAAAACTCTGACTGTGGCTTATAAAAATAATAAATTTAAAAGAAATACATTAAGGTTCACTCGGAATACAAAATTCTTCTCCTCCCGCTCTTCCACGACAGAAAGCAGACATCGCTGTGGCTCCGTTGACCATCACCCTGGTCAGAGAGGAAGTGATCGACTTCTCGAAGCCCTTCATGAGCCTGGGGATTTCCATCATGATCAAAAAGCCACAGAAGTCCAAACCAGGTGTGTTTTCGTTCCTGGACCCCCTGGCGTACGAGATCTGGATGTGTATCGTGTTCGCCTACATCGGCGTGAGCGTGGTGCTCTTCCTGGTCAGTCGTTTCAGCCCGTACGAGTGGCACACAGAGGAATATGAGGACGGACAGATCCAGACCAGCGAGTCTACCAATGAATTTGGGATATTTAACAGCCTCTGGTTCTCGCTCGGCGCCTTCATGAGACAAGGGTGTGATATTTCACCAAGGTTCGTGGCTGATCTGTTATATTTCATTATGGCTTGGGCGGATACGGCGTAAAACTACGGCGTCAGTTTCATGAATCAAAGTGTGACCCCAGGCACGGGGTGGTACGGTGGTGTAGAGGATAGAACGTTCGCCTTACAGCAAAAAGTGAGTCATGAGTTTAAACCCCAGGCTCGGCAAGGGTGTTTCTCTGTGGAGTTTGCATGTTCTCCCGCTGACTGCGTGGGTTTACTCCGGATAGTCCGGTTTCCTCCCACAGTCCAAAAATATGCACTTTAGGCTAATTGGCTGCTTCAAATTTACTTGATTCTACACTTGAATTATAAACAGTACAGAGTTACAGAACGAACCCGAAGCACTTTAATACCACACAGTCGTTCATTATTCATACAGCATTTATAATAAAATTATCTGGAGCAGTTATTAAAAGTTACACAAGTTTTTCTTTTGTAATAAAAAAGTTATACAAGAGCATTATACACCCCCACCCCCCCACACACACTCATCATGATTATTATTATTTAAAATTATTTCATTAAAAGCTTCGTCATCTTTTCAAAGTCAGATTCTACACATCTGTCTTTACAACATTTCATTTTGTCCTGAATCGATTTAAATAAATTAACATCTGATAAAATGGAAAAGAGATCAGGGATCAAGATGGCAGAATTTACATGCACAATACCCAGCATTGCTCTGAACTGATCCTGATCTGAACAGAACAGAAGAATGGGTGAGGATGTACAGATAAACAGAATATGATAAATTAATCAATCAATCAGTTATATTATTCAATCAATCATATTATTAAATCAATCAATCAGTCAACCAATCATACTGATAAATAAATCATATTAATCAATCATGTTATTAAATCAATCATATTAACAAATCAATCCATCAATCAACCAACCTTATTTATAAATCAATCAATCAATCAACCATGTTATTAAATCAATGATATTAATATATCCATCCATCAATCAACCAATCATATTGATAAACCAATCAATCAAATATAAGTCAATCAATCAATCAATCAATCAATTAATCAATCAATCAATCATGTTATTAAATCAATCATATTAATAAATCCATTCATCAACCAATCATTGATAAATCAATCATATTAATAAACCAATCAATCATAGTAATCAATCAATCATAGTAATCAATCAATCAGGTAAGCAATTAATAAAATAATCAACCCACCAATCAATGAACTAATCAGTCAACTAACAATTCATCCAGTCAACCAACTAATCAACCAACTAATCAATCAACCAATCAGAACGGACTGTTCCAGATGTGTTTAAGTGAAAGTCGGTAATGTCAGTGTCGCTCGAGGCTCAAGCAGTAAACATGATGACCGGAAGAATTGCTAACAGGATGTAAATCATCTCTCAGGTCTCTCTCGGGCCGTATCGTGGGCGGCGTGTGGTGGTTCTTCACCTTGATCATCATCTCCTCGTACACAGCCAACCTGGCTGCGTTCCTCACTGTGGAGAGGATGGTGTCACCCATTGAAAGTGCTGAGGACCTGGCCAAACAGACTGAAATCGCTTACGGGACGCTCGACTCCGGATCCACCAAAGAGTTTTTCATGGTAAGAGCCACGAAGGGCCTTCAGAGGCTAGAGAAGATTCCCTTCTGGCATTTGATGAACACACGATAGAACAATATAGCAGGTGCGCATCATGAAAATGTCTCACCTTGTACCTGTGTATAGGAGTGTGGGTGCTTTAATGTTCAGTGAATCCTGGGATAGATTCGGACATGAACGATCCACCTGTCATCACCTTCATGGCTTCAGAAAATAAAGTTTCTGAGTCTCTCAAGTTGCTTTTGAAATAGCCTCAGAAATGAGACGGATTTGGAAATCAGGACGTGTATGTTGGGTCTTGTAGTTGATGGCAGCCATGTTTTTAGTCTGTGTAGTATTCTGGGAGTTGTAGTCAAAACTTGTAAATTTTCATAAATTATAAAAAAATAGATGTGATTTTTAGCTACAGTATGTATGCAATTCATAAAGTGTCTTCTTTATTATTCTCTTTTATATTAAAGAGATAAAGAGGAAGTACTGCTTTTACTGGGCTTTAAGATGCTTTTCTAAAATAGGAGCACAATGTCCTTCATCTGTCTTTTTTCTGCCCAGCGTTCCAAAATTGCTCTC
>JAQMYF010000016.1:20660610-20663422 GCA_030014195.1 Neosilurus mollespiculum
TACATTTGGCCACACCCACAAAACCCCATAAAAGGCAACGCTCATAGATAGTTTCAAGAAAGCATCAAAATGGTGACTAAATGCTAGACACTCGCCTTAGATGTGTAATGAATGACCTCTGACACCCCCATCATCCAACCCCCACCCCCACCACCCCACCCCACCCGACCCCACCCCACCCACTGTGTGTCTTTGTGTCACATATACTATAAGCATCAACCCGTTGATTTCCATTGCCTGTCTTGTGCATCCCTTTATATGGTCCTGTAGAGTTAATTAATAAGAACTCATAACGATCATCCCACGGCTCCGTGTACTGCATCAGCCTCTGCTACATTCCTGTACATTGATGATAATTTACTCGAGCCTTTTGCTTTTTAAACGCAAGACAAACCAGTAGCACATCAGCATGATTTGCATTTAAAGTCACGTAATTTAGCACGCAGACATCAAAGGCTTCAGTAAATCGTACCTCATTCTGGAGCCGATACCGAGCTTCATCTACGTCATCACTTCAGAATATGTGAAGTTCATTGTTTCAGAATTCATCCCAAACTGTGCATCTGTATCCACGTAGAAGCCAAGATGACATTTATAAGCATACATACGCATCGATGCATCCACATGCTGACACGTTGAGAGTGTGGATGTAATAAATGTGGAGGCTGGAGAGATTTCTAGGAAACAGAACGTTTCAGATGGACATCCTTGATCCGCTTTACATAATGATATGCTTTTTCAGTTGTTAAAGTGTATCATGTTTAAGCTGAATGTATATAAAAATACATTTTCATTCAGTATGTTGA
Source organism: Neosilurus mollespiculum (assembly GCA_030014195.1). Classification (NCBI taxonomy): domain Eukaryota; kingdom Metazoa; phylum Chordata; class Actinopteri; order Siluriformes; family Plotosidae; genus Neosilurus; species Neosilurus mollespiculum. The sequence continues at coordinate 20,661,417 of JAQMYF010000016.1, forward strand.
TATTTACAGTTAACTTTCTGTGTGCTGTAGCGGTGATAAACAGTTTAGCATCTTTTACAGGTTAGCATCCCCTTTCCACCAACATGAGCTAGGTGCTAGTTCTGGGTTGATGCTGGCATTGATTCTGAGTTGCTGTTCCACAGGCTAGAAGGCCACCATAGAACTGCGTCATCACATCACTGTATAGGTTCCTGCACACATCTCCGCTTTCCCAGCAATAGTTTCAGCATAAACAGTAACAACGTTGGTTTTTGTTTTGTATGTTAAATTTGAAGTGTTGTTCATGAATAATCTAAGTGTTAGTCATGATAATCCTGCCCCTGACTCCAAACTGGCCCTTAAACAGCCAAGTTGGAAATGGGGTATCAAAATTTTAACATAGACCTCTATAACAGGGGCCTTCCTTTTCTGAACGGGTTCTATGTAAAATATTTTTAGAAAAAGTATGACCTTCTGTCAATCGTAACCATAATCAGGGCTAACAGGCGACATAAGTAAGATACATTAATTACCTTCACCAAGGATGTTATGTTCTACCTGAGGTTTATTATGCAAATGGTTATGTGCATATCTTCATGAAATTTCTTCCGAAGTCAGAGCTATGGATAAAGAAATTTCCATTAGATTTTTAAGACGATCTGGATCAAATTCTGAGTCCTGGAATTTTTAAAAGACTCTTTAACATTGTAAAATAGGATGTTTTTTAATACATTCATTCAGTCATTCATCTTCTTCTGCTTGTTCCTGGGTCGGGTCACGGGGGAAGCAGCCTAAGCATTGAGGTCCAGACGTTCCTCTCCCCAGCCACTTCCTCCAGCTCTTCCGCCAAGGCGTTCCCAGACCAGCCGAGAGACATAGTCCCTCCAGTGTGTTCTGGGTCGGCCCCGAGGTCTCTTCCAGGTTGGACATGCCCGAAACACCACACCAGGGAGGCATTCAGGAGGCATTCTAATAAGATGCCCGAGCCACCTCAAATTGCTCCTCTCAATGCGAAGGAGCAGCGGTTCTACTTCGAGCTCCTCCCGGATGACAGAACTTCTCACCCTATCTCTAAGGGAGATACCCCTTAGACCCTTAGAGACCCCACCACCCTGCGAAGGAAGCTCATTTCAGCTGCTTGTATTCGCGATCTTGTTTTTTCGGTCACTACACAAAGCTTGTGTCCATAGGTGAGGGTAGGAACATAAATCGACTGGTAAATTAAGAGCTTTGCCTTCTGGCTCAGCTCCCTCTTCACCACAACAGACCAGTACAAGCTCCGCTTTACAACAGAGGCTGCACCGATTCGCCTGTCAATCTCCCACTTCATCCTTCTCTCACTCATGAACAAGACCCTGAGATGCTTGAACTCCTCCACTTGGGGCAGGACCTCATTCCAGACTCGGAAGGTGCATTCCACCCTTTTCCAGCTGAGAACCATGGCCTCGGAGTTGGAGGTGCTGATTCTTATCCCGGTCGCGTCACACTCAGCTGCAAATTGCTCCAATGAGAGCTGAAGGTCCCGGCTTGATGGAGCCATAAAGGACAACACAGATATGAAATCCTATGACCACCAAACCAGAACCCCTCAATACCTTGGCTGCGCCTAGAAATTCTATCCATAAAAATTTTGAACAGAACAGGTGTCAAAGGGCAGCCTTGGTGGAGTCCAACCCCCACTGGAAAAGAATTCGACATGTTGTTACCAATGCGGACCAAGCTCTGGCACTGGTAATACAGAGACCGAACAGACCATATCAATGGGTCCAGTATACCATAACACGGTCGAAAGCCTTCTCCAAGTCCACAAAGCACATGTGGACAGGTTGGGCAAACTTCTGTGCCCCCTCCAGGATCCTTTAGAGTGTGCAGAGCTGGTCAAGAGTGCTGCGGCCGAGAAGAAACCCACATTGTTCTGAATCTAAGGTTCAACCATCGGCCGGATCCTCTTCTCCAGTACTCCTGAATAGACTTTCCCGGGTAGGCTGAGGAGTGTGATTCCACAATAGTTGGAACACACCCTCCGG
>JAQMYF010000016.1:20699536-20709565 GCA_030014195.1 Neosilurus mollespiculum
TTTGATAACCCAGTTAGCTGCACTGGGGGGACAGCAGTGAGAACCCGTCAATAGTGGGGCTTGAACCCCCGACCTTGCGATCAGTGATCCAGCACCCTACCACCAGGCCACCACTGTCCCGTGCAGCGATTTATGTACTGATATTTTTTTCAAGAACATTTCAGACTGCTCGATGTTCAGTCTGCACTCGTTTGTGATACATGTTTTTAAGGGTCAATTTCCTAACACAAAGCTACTTTCTGAAGGTATCTCTGCTGTGCGAGAGGAAGACTATGAAAGTAATTAGAGAGAGCTATTGCGTCAGCCTGAATCCTTTGGAATGGTAAACTGTGTGCTGTTGTAACCAGGGGCAACGCTTAGTCACGTGACCGAAATGAATCCACCTATAACATAGACCTTCTAAACCCAGACAATTAATTTAAACAAAATTTCCCCCAAAAAATAGCATAGGTATACACAGTCCCTTTAGATCTAACTTTGAAAGTATGTCAATCATAATGAATTTCCTGATTTTTCATATAAATTAGATTTTCTAGGTAAAAGGTAGGACACGTTTTGTCCCAACTCTCAAGCATGAGTGAAATAAATAAACAAATAAAATAAATTAAATAAACAAACATACTACATTGTATAGGAACTACACCAAAAAGAGTTAATTTTCGAAAATTCTAAATTCATCTGAAATCACTTAAAATCATATCAAAACAAAAGTCCCCTTTTCTTGGTAATCAGTTAGCTTAAGTATCTAACTTGCCAAACATAGCAAAATCTTGTGTTAGCCTGCAGCTGTTAATGCACTCACTGCTGCAGATATGATTATCATTAATATTGTTTTGATATAATCATAATATTAATAAAATGTGAAGCAGTTAATCAGAATAGGTATCCCGGTATTAAAAAAATGCATCTTCTCCGTCACAGGACAGTGCTGTGCAACGACGCTGACATGGCAGAGATCCCCGTCAATGTACCCATGGACACGTTGAAGCTACGTGTGGAGAAAACTGCCGTACGCCGAGTAAGAACCGAGTCATTTTACTACCTCACTGAGCTCCGGTATCTGTGGCTCACCTACAACTCCATCAGCTCAGTGGATCCTGGTAGCTTCTACAACCTGAAGATCCTGCATGAACTCCGTCTGGATGGAAATCAAATCTCCATGTTCCCCTGGGAGGGGCTTAGAGAGATGCCCAATCTCAGGACATTGGATCTGCACAACAACCAATTAACGAGTGTTCCTGTAGAAGCTGTAGCTTATCTGGTTAACATCACATACCTGGACATCTCCAGCAATAAGTTAAATACCTTGCCCTCGGATCTTTTGGACATATGGAGCCCCTTTTCCGGAATGAGTCCCACCGGCAGTTCCTCTCAGAAGATCGTTCTGGGTGAGTGATGATGATGATGATGATGATGATGATGTTTATAGTTTCTCAGCAGGTTTAGGAGGTACAGTAAGCCACACAAGATCTTCAGTAATATTTGCTTCAGATATTTAGAATGTGGACAAACATGAGCTCAAATCAATTCAATTCAATTCAGTTTTATTTGTGTAGCACTTTTTACAACTGACATTGTCACAAAGCAGCTTTACATAGTAAAAGTAATTTAAGGAGGAATTAGAATTTTTTTTTACAACTCCCTACACAACCCCGTATTTCTCACTGTGGAAGTTCACACGGAGTGGTTCGGAAACACCCAGGGAGCAGCAGGACCACGTGTAGAAACATCATGTTGATGAGAGAGGGTCCGAGGAGACCTGACAAGAACTACTGTAACAAACAATCACCATTTATACCCGTGGTGAGCAGAAAAGTATCTCAGACGAAGACTTCACTTCAGTTATCCAACAAGAGGAATCTGAGGCTACACTGGACACTTGAGCTGGAAAAATCTAAGCGATATTTTTCTTCAACACTCCAGATGTTTTTTGTTTTCTGCACCATTCAGGAAGAAAATTCTCAAGATTGTTATATCTGCACTCTTAACTTTTGAGTGCTGTTATTAAAAAGATATATTTGTGCTTTTTAAGCTTGAACGTCAGTTATCAGTGGCCCAGATATCTCACCTGGGGCAGGTCGAATAACGATAATAGGATGTTGAGGTCACATTTGAGATTTTCACTAATACCTAAAGGAAGTAAATCCTGTCGCTTGTGTAGAGTGTGTCACAGGATAGAAGAAAAAACAGACAAAAGAATAAACTTTATGTAAGAAGAGATTAAAATTCAGCACTTATACACTGATATATAATATACTGTATATGTCGCAGTGGTAAAATATACTGATATAATTAGATTTGGTTTACGATTGTACTGTACTCATCAGTTTTGTGCTGTTAGTGTAAATAAATATAATGACAATCATGCCTTCAAGAACATTAATGAAATTAGACAGTTTCTTTTTTGCGGTTCGGATGTCAACTGGAATGATTCTGTAACTGTTCCGGGTACTTCCATTGGAATAATTGAGAGCCAGGAAGCTACCCTGAGAAACTGGAGGGTGTGGCTTCTATTCTCAGAAAAGTTTGGTCATGTTAAAAATTACCGTGGGTCAATCGTCAGATCAATTCAGTCACATTGTTTTTTTTTTTTTCAACAAACGACCATGTCTTCATGTATATTTTCTCAGCCCGTATTTGTAACAGGTTGCCTCCAAAATTTGCCAGAATGGCCACGGTAGTCCTGGCCACGGTTCTCACGTATCAACTGACTATATGTGACACCTTACAATAAGTACGTGTTCACTAGTGTATAATTAATTGTAATTATGAATCGTTATGTTTTCATGAGCTCAGAATTAGCCTTTTATAACTACATAGGGGCGAGTCCTCTTCCTCGAACATGCCACGCTGAGGAACTACAGTGGCCCAGAAAAAGACAAACCTCTAGAGAGCACCTTCTAGGTTTTTGTGTGTGTGTGGAAGGAAAACTAAGAAGAGGTAGAAAGAAGAGGAATCAGTGTTTGCTGGAGAAGTTCAAGAACCCAAATGTGGTATATGGATGATTATACTTATTATATAGTGTCGTGGTGCCCAACCGTGTTCCTGGAGCTCAACCTCCCTGAAGACCTTTCACTCCAACCCTAATCATACCCATCTGACCATCTAATCATTGACTTAAGACTTATACATTAGTAACACAGTCCACAGTATATCAGTGGTGTAACCGTATCTGGCATGTTGGGCACTCCAGCTTCTGAGTGTGTGTACTTCACCTCATTTAAGTACAGCTTAATCTGCTAATACGGCTTCTACATGCGAACCGGGTTTACATTAAGCTGTAGGCTTCATCTAGCGATTCTAAACATCGGCATCGTAGCCTGTTAGTGTCTGCATTTACAAAAAATTGATTAAAGAGTAAAATATGGTTAATGCTGATAATACGAATCATTAGTTTTATGTATAGCACAGCAATGATGAACTCTGCAGCAGCACTGGTACTGAAAGTAATGAAACGTATATATTTTATATAAGGAACAATGATTAAAGGATTATGGGATACATCACTGGCATCTTGGTTCTGTTCTCTATACAGTTGTTCCTGTTCATCAGGGAAATGACTTGTTTTGTGTTTACAGTCAACACCCTTGCTGCCCTGCTGCAGACAGAGTTATGAATGACACGCAGCTGAAGTTTGACACCTGACATTTTATTGTTTGCTTTGGAAACACTTTTGGATATTAAACATTTAGCTTCCAGTCGAGCTCAGATGACAAAATGAGGTTCCAGAAGCTCTAGTCAGGTTGAGATGCCCATGATTGTCCCGGTTAGCCTTGCTAGCAAACTTGGCTCAAACAGACAAACACAGGTTTAGTGTAATTTTAGTTAGCTAGATTGTTTGTGAGGCGGTTTGTGAGATTATGTAAAATGGGCAATTACAAAATAGCACAATTTTTGTGAGTGATGGTCTGAGCTTGTACGAACAAAAACGTCCAAATCATCCACAAGGTTTATGTGTATTATAGAGCTGTTATACTAAAATGAAAATGATTTTTAAATAATTAAACATTCATGTTCTGTTTAGTAAACCTTGCTAACACACTATTCAATAAGCTAGACACTGTGCGACAGTTGAGTGGTTTGACAGTGATAGACTGCTATTCAGCATGTTAGCTAAACATAAATAACTAGCTAGCTAATAGCTTTCTTACATAATGTACTAAATAAACCTAGCTAGTTAGCTTAAACATTTAATCCAAAAACCCACAAAGTGTTTAAACAATTAAACTGAATCACATAACAACAAATTCCTAATCACTATAAAGATTTATGGCCTGAACCTTATTTAGAAAAATTTTGATTTTATTTTATTAGCTTTCGGGAGTCTCTCTTACAGTGATTAAAAAAATCTGATAGCAAAAACTTTATTATATATATTTTATTAGCTAGTGATATACTATAAAAAGTACATTGTAAAATCCAAAGAACTTTGATGTTTCTAGGCATCCAGGATAACATGTGGTACTGTGACTGCCGCATATCCAAACTTATCGAGATGTCCAAAATATCAGAGGGTCCAGTGGTGCTGATGGACGAACTGGTGACCTGCAGTGGCCCGGAGAACCTGGCTGGGGTTATGTTTAAACGAGCAGAACTGGATCAGTGTATTAAACCAGCAGTAATGACCTCAGCCACGAAGATCACGTGTTCCCTGGGCAGTAATGTGCTCTTGCGCTGTGATGCTACAGGTTATCCAACCCCGACCCTGGGGTGGAGCAGAGAGGACGGATCAGCACTCAGTAACCCAGGTAACAATCAACTCAATACAATGCTAACAATTTAGGAGGCACTTCATTATTACCTTGTATGTGGAAGTTGTTTTACACTCGGTTTGTATGTGTTTGTTAGCAGGATTACGCAAAAAGTATCCACTAGAGGCGGGGCTTTTAATAAAGAAGACTCCATTAAATTTTGGAAATGATCCGAATCAAATTCCACATCCAGGAACTTTTTAATGATTCTTTAACATTGTCAGATAGGATCATTTATGATCATATGGGGGATTGTTGGGCTTGGTGCAGGTTTGTGCTCTCCAAGTTTAATAAAAGATTTCTCTGCAACCTATTCCTTCTTTGGAGGGAGGGGTTAATTTAGTAGAAATTAGTAGAATATTACTATAATAGCCACTAATATTCATTCATTCATGCATTTTCTGAACCGCTTAATCCTTAATTAGGATTAGGGTTGTGGGGAGGCTGGCGCCCATCTCAGCTGACCCTGGACGAGGGCACAGTACACCCTGGACAGCTCGCCAGGACATCGCAGATTAGAAACACGATGACAGCAATGCAGCCTTCCTTTTATGAAAGTCAGCAAAGGTTCTTTTTCATGCCTCCCACCACAGACAGTGAGAAACATGGCTGGCCTTTGATAACTCAGTTAGCTGCACTGGGGGGACAGCAGTGACAACCAGGTGATAGTGGGGCTTGAACCCCACGACCTTGGGATCAGTAATCCAGCACCCTAAATGATTTGATAAATGGCTGTCATTTGCTGCCTTTTTCTACCATTATCCAATTACATGTTATCCTATTTGAAAGTGCCCAATTGTGATGAAATTTGGCATCCTTGCAGAGAAATTTCCACAGCACTTTGAATTTTGCTGCTCAAAACTTTAACACTATCAACAGGTCAAATTTTAAGCTTCATTTCTACAGTATGTCTATTTTCTGAACTAGAACTCTGTTCTTATTGAAGTTGTGTTGTAATGGCGATCAATTCTAATTCTTCTTTCCATGCTCCAGTTGTGCAGGAGTCCCCAGGAGAAGGTGTCCGATGGTCCATCCTTAGTCTGCAGGGAGTTGTGTTAAAAGACACTGGTGTTTACCGCTGCAAGGCGAAGAACTTTGCTGGAATTGCAGAAGCAGCCATCATGCTATCACTGGCTGGGATTGACCTCACAACGCTATCTCCACCCTCCAACAGATCGTTTCCTGCAGCTACAGACGTTGTGACTTCCTTTTCTACTACCAACCCCAACACCACCACCACCACAATCACCACAACAACCAAACCAGCTCTATCTACACTGCCATCCAAAGCTAATAAGTTGAATTTGGGCCCAGGTGGAGGCATCCAGAGATCTCCTCCTGCTGGAAATACATCCAAGATGGAGCAGAGCAAAAATGGCACCAAGGTTAAAGCTAAGAAGAAAGGTAACTCCTACATCAGGGATATTGAGGTGGTTGAGGAGACAGGCAACAGTGCAGTTGTGTTATGGATGAGTGAGGGCTTTGCCAGTGAAATGCCCCTGATGGTGGTGTACTTTCCATTCGATTCAGAGGAGATGAAGGAGACTGTGGACACTGAGGTTGGAAATGGAAAGCTTCTTCTTGAGAACCTGTTCCCCAACCAGATGTACACGGTCTGCTTGGTTCCCAAAAGTGGAAAAGAGCAATGTGTGAATTTTAGAACTCCGGACACTGATGTTGGACAAAACGGGTGGTTGCTGATCATCAGCGGAATTGCATGTATTATTGCATTTCCTCTCATTGTTCTTCTTCTCTACAAGATCTCACTGTTGTACAGTAAGAGAAACAGCAGGAACTCTGAAATGGATGACGACCTTTCCAAAGAGACTTACATGAAATTTGAGACTCTTGCAATGCAGCAGCAGACACTGAATGGACAGGCGAGCGATCTCTGGACTCGACGACTGACGCGGGAATCGGAGAGGATGCTTCTTTGTTCACGCTCAAGTATAGACTCACAAATGACTTACAAAAGTGAGAATTCACGATCTGAGTACCTTTGTTAACTTGAGAATACTTGAGAATAGCATGAGAAAAATGTACCAGGAGCAATAATGGCCACTACTGAGCCAGTGGGCCGGACTGTGGGCTCTTTGCCATTTTTATATTGTTGCTCAGTGTTCCTGGTTCAGCACTCAGTGTTTTTTAGGTAAAATTTTGTCACTGTTTTTTGTTTTTTTGACCTGTGTGTAGTTAAAAGAAACATCATCATATGTAGAATGTGATTATTCTATAACATCTGAGTCTGTTTGATTGACAGCTCAGTTGTATTTGAAGATTTCGTCTACCTCACAGACAGTAGGCATCTTCTGAGTGTTAGAAAACTGCTTATATGTAATAATAAAAAGATTGAGTCCCCCATACAGGTTCTTGAGGTTTCCATCTGGAGAAACTTTTAGAACTCTATAGCAGATATTCTTTATTGCCAATTAGTCCACATAAAAACGACCTCAAGTGAAATATAATCAAGTTTACAGAAAGCCACAGATACTAGCTTTCTACTTAAAAGTCTTCAGATTGAACAAGAGAACTAGTAAAGCACAAACCTCTACCGAGGAAAAAAAAAAACGTGACATAACACTTCCAAAAAATTCTATCCTCATTCATCTCACAGTGTTAAAGAATCATTAAAAAAATTACTGGATAAAGAATTTGATCTGGATCATCTCCAAGATCTAATGGAGATTTTTTTTTATCCAAAAGAAAATTCATAAAAATCCACACATAACTTTTTTGCATAATCCTAGTAACAAACTGACCCTAGGTGAAGTTCGGGTAAAATATAATCTTAGCAGAGGTAAAAATCAGAAACTTCCAAGTTCAACAGTTTAGTAGTCTAAAACCCATTAAAGTTTTATTAAGAATGTAAATTTTAGCTGCCTGACAGGTTTTAACTAAAAATAATTTTAAAATAATTGTTTGCTCTTTATTTTAATATTTACACTTGCTAGTTTGCTTGCTAAGGAGATATTTGGCTTTAATTATTAGGTGTGTGCAAATGAATTTTTATCATATAGACAGCTAGATGAAGACTTAGAATATGTATTATTTTGTCTAATGTCCTTATTTGCAGTATTTGTGAGTGTTTATCTATCCTGCATTTATTTTTGTTAATTAATTATTTTGCATTAAATTAATTTCAATTAAAAAGCAGTAAATATTGTAAATAATTATTACTCTCATTCTTTGTTTGGCTATATTTGCATATTAAAACATGATTGGTTGTTAAAATTTATGACATCATATTTCCAAGATTGTTTTAATGTTTGGTTTGGAATAAACATCTGGAGCTGTCAGTTTAAACAAAGTATTTTACTGATATAATAAATCCAATGTGTTATAATTTAAATTCTATATTCAGAAAACAAAGTAGCATAACCAACACAAAAACTGAACTGAAATGATACATAATTAAATTTTTTAAATAAATTCAGAAACTAAATAATTCCGTTCCTTAATTTCTTGTGTAATTCTGTTAACGCTGAGTCACACGGTCATGTACTTCTTAAAATTGTGTTTAAGTGGGAACACAGGGCTGCTGTTGTGTGTATGTTCATACCATCGTATTTGTCGCTCAGCTGGAACAGTGAAGTTAATGTTGACATGGAAGACAATAATGCAGCCTGTTGGCTGGGTAAACAACAACAACAGCCATAAAAACAAGCCGGGTCAGATAAAGTTCTCGTTACTCATCCTGATCGTCTGCAGTTTACTTTAGAATATTTATTATGATGGTTTTTTACTTATTTATTTTATTTATTTGCACTGGTGACTCACAGTTCCAACCAATGACCCTGCTTATTGCATTACATAACACACACACACACACACATGCACAGGAATTCACAGTGTATGCATTCTGAATACAGGTTCAGATTTTAACAGTAGAAGAAGACGAGTTTGCACTGGATATCAATCACGGAGCGCAGATGAACCACGGCATGTGTCACATTCACCACGGGGCCGTCAGGAATTTCATACTTTGCTTCCAAAACAGTCAGAGGACACACTGAGGCGAGCGAATGATTGGATAGAGTGAGAGCGTGGTGTTGAGTATGCAGTGAGATGATTCTGTCCTGAATGCTGTGGTATTTTTGTCCCTATTCTCTCCAGCCCAGGGGAGTAAAATGTAAATTCTGTTAGGTCACTTTAGACTTGTCCTGTGTCTTCTCTCTCATGTTCACACGCTCCTGACCTGTGCGGAGGAGACATGTAGGGAGGTCAGGCCTGGTATTTGTTCCCAGAGGATGAATGATCTCAGATGAACCTAAACGCTGAAGCAGGACAATGTTTTTGTGGAAATTTGAGGCCGTTGTTTTGTACCTGTTTTTTTGGGTGGTGAACAGCCGAGCTGATACGTTTACATCATGCGCGACATCAGGAAACTGGAGCTGTATGGGTGAGTAGCATATACACCTCAGTCTTCTGGGTAAAATCCATAATAAATGAGTACGATTTTGACTTTATACATTGCTTTTCAAGTACTTCTTTAGTAATTTTGAGAACACTGTTGCTAGGCAACTGAGTAACACACACTATTAGCCTGCTATCTTTGCAATAAAGTGTTTTACTGGTATACAAACGTGTGAAGGCACAATGACAATAAAAAACACATAAAACTATAGAGAATACCAACATTTTTCTCAGACGTGTTCATAAATTGTTAAGAAAAAATACATTACATAACTAAAATTACACTGATTACATTTAGCATAGTGCTAAGCATAATGGAAGTATCACATGTTCTAGCATGTTGAGGAAGGTCAATGTTTGTGACACAGATAGGGACCTATCAGGAAAAAAAATACAGAAAGAAAAGACACTGGACACTGCAAGGACCATGTGCATGCGTGTATAATTCAAATACATAACACAAAAGTATATTGATGCTAATAATACGTACCATTAGCTAATACTGATGCTAATAATTATGACTTTTCATGGGGAAAAAGACTAAATCGTCATCACCAAATCAGCAAACAATTAATTTATTAACCACAAAATGTTTCCGTTCCTTTTGTCTTTCAACATAAAGTGAGTCCTGAAGTTTAGTGGATTATTGGTGTAAGTTCAATCTTGTAGACTTCAGGATGAGAAGATCAGAGGCTTGTAGACCTCAGGAGAAGATCAGAAGTTTGCAGACCTTGGGATGAGAAGATTAGAAGATTGTAGACCCCAGGATGAGAAGATCGGAATTCAATTCAGTTTTATTTGTATAGCGCTTTTTGCAATTGACATTGTCACAAAGCAGCTTTACATAGTAAAATTAAATTAGGGA
>JAQMYF010000016.1:20713898-20723898 GCA_030014195.1 Neosilurus mollespiculum
ATAGAGAGAGAGAGAGAGAGAGAGATTCCAGTTATGAACAGCAGATGGCAATGTTGCCTTTAAAAATATAATAGTGCTAATATGTGTGTGTGTGTGTGTGTGTGTGTGTGTGTGTGTGTGTGTGTGTGTAGCTGTGTCCCAGGTTATATGGGGGAACGTTGTCAGTACAGTGATCTGGAGTGGTGGGATCTGCAGCAGGCGGAACAGGAGAAGAGGAGAAACATCATCATCACTGTGTGCATCACTGTCTTGCTACTGCTGCTGTCCATCACAGCCACCATCACCTACTGCTACAGGTACTGCTACAGGTACTGCTACAGGTACTACCTGTACTACTACTGATACTGCTACAGGTACTACTGGTACTGCTACAGGCACTACAGGTACTGCTACTGGGACTGATACTGGTACTGCTACTGGTAACAAAGGTGCAGATATTGATAATGCTCCAGGTACCACGAGTACTGCAACAGGAACTCCTGCCAGTACGGCTCCTGCTCAAACTCCCACCACTCATACACAACCTTGTTTCAACTTAATAACATCATAAGCATCAAAATCAACAGAAACTGAGAAGGAGAAAATCACAGCTTGTTTGATCATGTGACCGAGAAACCGTAAAGAAGTGTAAACACGTCAGAAAGCAAAGTTACAGTTTTACTTCTGACTGTTACAAAGCACTGACACTGGAGACTCCTTCCATACACACCGTCACTGATTACACACTAATTTTAATCTGTTTATGTACACAGCCCTGCACACACCCCTGGGAATGAGCCGTTACTGTGGTAACATATGCATTCATATAAACCTGCACTACTGTCAGAGCTGCACCATTAATTATCTTCTAACCAATCAGAATCCTGAACTCAGTGTGACAGAACGCTGTGTTGTGAATTCAGTTAAAAAGGAATCTGATTGGTTATTATTTCTTTTATATTAAACATTACTGTAAGAGTTGGAGGTTTGGTCGGTGCTGATGAGATTGAACTCAACACCACGGGTAAGCGTGCGTGATTCTCCTGGCGTGTGTTTATGCATGTTTTAGACTGAGTGGGAACAGCAGCACGCTTTCAATTACACGCTTGGTTTAGTGTGTATTACAGCAATTACGTGTCGGGATGGAGCCAAAATGGAGGCCGTTGGTGTAAAGCTGCGTTTAAACGCCACACAGATCGACATTTTTCTGTTTCAAATTGCTTTTCGCACTTGGCTGCTTATAGCATTTTCTTTGGCATTTTTTAAATCTGTGCCATCACACACACACACATTCATACACACACTAACACTAACACACACATACACACACACAGACACAGGTTAGCTAATGCGTGACATGTTCTGCATGGAGCGCTGCTTTATTTTAAAGCCCATTATCAGCCTCAGGTGAACCGATGAGTCACGCTTATCATAACCCAGTCTACAGGAGAGTAATAACACCACTTATCATGTGTGTGTGTGTGTGTGTGTGTGTGTGTGTGAGAGAGAGAGAGAGAGAGAGAGAGAGAGAGAGAGCTGAGCACTGGTCTGTATAACTGCATTTCCATACATTTGAGGGACAGAAAGAAAGACAGAATATAAATTATAGAAAGAATAGAGTCATCATCATCATCATCATTATTATATACAGGATGTCCTTACATGATGAGTATATTTGGAAAATTTAGAATGAGTGTGTGTGTGTGTGTGTGTGTGTGTGTGTGCATGTCTGTGTGTGTGTGTCAGGTGTAGTAGGCTCTCAGGATCACGAGCCGCCATGGACATGGTCAATAAGATGAGTATGTGTGAGGAGAGCATCACTGAAACTCCGGCCATCAGCCTGCAGGTAAACCTGTGATGGAGAATAACGAGGAATATTCATAGCATCAACGTCCTATAATAATCTTCATAATTGATATTAATGTTCTGATACTGAAAGAAGGAGGTACGCTGGTAACGCCGCTCACTGTTTAATATGGGGGGTGGTGAAGGGGTAAGGTAGGAGCTGCTGAATTAGTCTTAATCAGCGTTAAAAATGAGTGCGGCTTCACCGACTCCCAATCAAGGGCAGGGCTAGGGGAGGGGTTATGTTTAATGAATTATCATTAATGAACATAATCGTTTTTGCTTGTTTTTATAAATACTTATGGAAGATGTGAAAATGTATGAAATTAATAACTCTTTCTCTGTGTGTGTGTGTTTAGTTCTATGTGGTGCTGGACAACAGTGTGTGTAATGAAGAAAAGATGTTTCATGTAGTCGGTTCTCAGTGTAGAGGAGTGTGTCCATGCTGCTACTCAGAAACAGGTAACACACATGCACGTGCACACACACACACACACACACACACAAACATGTCATCAATAAAGTAGAAATTAATAAATAATGAATACAACTGTGTGTGTGTGTGTGTGTGTGTGTGTGTGTGTGTGTTAGGTGAGAGTGTTGTCTCTGAAGACACCGGGACGCAGAAAACACTTGTGGATTTTGCAGATGGTGACGTTCCAGCATCGTGTCTGAAGCCCAGCATTAATCTGATCTCTCTGGACGACTCACACACACCATCACTCATCTGAACATCTGCTGCCTGTGTGTGTTTTGTGTGTATGTGTTTTGTGTGTGTGTGTGCAGGTTAAATAAATGAATCCAAAATAACACTAATGATAAAGAGTTCAGGTTGAACTACAGACTTAAACACTATCCAGAAGTTATGCACATGGGGGTGGAGTTTGTCTAAAACATGGGCGTGTCACAGTCACATGCCAGCAGCATGTGCAATAGCACTCATGTATTTGTTTGTTCGGTTAAGGAAGCACATTTTCATGACTTTGTAGTGGTGAAATCGCCAAAATTGTGAACATCACATCATCAGAATTTGTGAAAGGTCGCAGGTCAACTCATTTAACTTCCAACGCAATCACACTTTCAATGAATGAAATAAAGAATTCAGTAGAAATCAGCGCTAGATGCTAACTTTAGCTTGTCACCTCTCAATATGTTTTTGCGTGTTTGGGCATCTTCAAATTGACTGCTCAGTCATTTTTCTTTAGTTTTCATGGAGTTAAAAAAGGGCCCATGATGGTCCACTAAAGGGGGAGGAGCTTTATAGGTTAGTATTATATATGTGTACTGTATGTACATGGAAAAAAGAACATTGTTTAGATTGTAAGGGATTCGACACTATCCCCGGTTTCTTCTATTGGTGTTACATTTTGTAATGTAGCCCTGTGGATACGGTGTTCCTGCTATACTCACCATGTTCTACGTAAAGTGTCAGAATGAAATGTGGATGGAGTCAGACTATACGCACACAGCATCGGTTATCAAAGATAAGTTTGTACAGTATGTGGCACAGTGATAATGTTATTGTTAGCATCTTGCTACTTAATTTACTTTAAGCTTCTGTAAAAATCAAAACAAACAAACAAATAAAGAAATAAAGCCCTTTTAATAGCTCCACTCACAATCATGGCGGGGAACTCTCCCTATATGTGTAGTTTTTACCAAAATAAATATTTCACTGAAATTAAATTTAATTAAAATAAATCATTAAATCATTTAAAATCAAACTTATAAAATCAATAAATCATTTTTCTTCTGATTGTATCTGGTTATTATTAATGTGTGTTTTTATTATTTATATGATCCTGGATGTGGATAAGATTCCCTCTCATTTCAGCTAAATTTCAGAAATTCTTTTTTTAATTAAAACTTGGTTGTGTTTATGTTTCTGTTTTCTTTATTATTTATTTATTTATTTTTAATTTTATCGGATATACGATGCTTTTTGTGTAAGAACAGTGAATATAATGTGTGAGAAGAGAAAGAGGGATGAATCGGTGCGTTGGTGTAACATTAAAACCCATTTAGGTAATTAATGTTAATAATATGAGCATCATCAGATGGCAGTTTATTAAACCAGGAAGTACCAATGATCATTCCAAATTATTATACAGCAGATAGTGTGAACTAGTTCTCTTTTCTCTTTTCATTTTGGTGATGATACAAATATGACGTTTTTAAAGCCCTAAAAAAACTCAAATAAAAATTGGTAATAAAGTCAACTTTTTGTTTGTTGCATTTATTTTGATAATAACAAGAACACTTAACGAACTCCACTAGGTCCAAAAATCCCCTAATAAACCAAAAAGTCAAAAAATCTTTTACTGTTTTCTTGTAATTTTGACATTTCAGCCCTTTTTGCCTTTTGTGGAGTTTTGTGGGTGTGGCTACATTAAAATATACAAGTGACTGTGTTTGGCAATTTATTCACAATTTATTCACATTTAACAACACACACATTCTGAAAAAGAGTGCAAATCTCTGCCAGACTCGGCAAACTGGTATTATAGTAAGTGGAGCAACAGATATACCACACTTTTTAAAAAAAAAAATCCTATTTCACAATGTTGAAGAATCTTTTAAAAATTCCTGGATCCAAGATTTGATCTGGATCATCTCCAAAATCCAAACTTAGTCTTCCTCGTCCAAAGCTCCACGTCCAGTAGAAATTCCATGAAAGTTCACACACTGCTTTTGTAATCCAGTTAACAAACACACAAACTGTGGGTAACACACTGTGTCCTTTAGGGAGAAAATTTCAGCTTTAAATTTTAATAAAATTAAGTTCTATTATAGAAATCTGTATTTCTATATGCAGGTGAATCTGTGTTATCACCTCACAGGAAGAAGGTTCTGGGTTCACAGCTCAGGGTCAACAAGTCATTTTCTTTCTGTGTAGAGTTTTGATGTTCTCCCTGTGCATCTGTGGGTTTCCTCTGGGTACTCCAGTTTCCTCCAAAATTACAAAGTCATGTACATTAGGTCAGCTGGATAGTCTAAACCCTCCATAGGTGTAAGTGTGTATGTGGTTGTTTGTGTCTGTGTTAGTTGTGTAATAGACAGAGTCCAAATATTTATCTGTAAAAGTCTTTTAAGAACAAAATGAGTAAGGTTTATTTTATTATAAAGGAAATCTAACTATTTAAACATTAGCCAGTATAGCCAAACCCCCCCACCCTCCCCCAACACATTTCACACATAGGCCCCAAACAAATGACGTATTTTTGTTATTGATTTATTTTTCACATTATTCATAACACAGTCGTTTCACTTTAGTCAATACCTCGAATAACTTCCTAATAAACAGCTATAACAGCTTTAATGGAGGTTGAATGTCATTGCGGACCCTCTGGTTGTGCTTCCACGGTCCCCCACTTTGAGAACCGGGGCTCTAGAGGCTTCATTTAAAATATAAATGTTGTTTTGGATTTCAGTATATTGGCTACGAGCCATACGGGCTGGCGGATTAGTGCGTCTCATTTATTTATGCTCCGGCGTGTGGGTGAGATGTGTTTCAGTCCCTTGGGGTGTGAGAGAGAAATCTCAGCAATACATCAGTGTTTTCATACACTCACACACACACACACACACACACACACACACACACACACACACAGGTACCATCACGGGCCCATATGTCTATTGATTTCTGGAGAAGCTCCACTTATCTCTATATTGGCCTCCATTACGGCGTGGCTGTGCGAGTAACAGCGCTGATGATAAAGCTGAAATCGTGTCAATTCCTCTGATAAAAACTTCACTTCAAGGCCTAACGGTGTGAAGAGAGATTCTTTAACCCATAAAGCTTTTAGATATCAACCCCCACCACCCATCAATTCACCGAAGGTCATAAGCAACAAACTGAAGCCAAAGGCCGTGACAGTGTTTTCACTGTGGAAATAACGCTCTGCACTGCCTTTGTCACACCGATGGTTTTATTTTTAAAAGAAGAAAATTGCACTATTAAATTAAGTACAGGGTAAAAATGCAATATTATTTACCCAGCACACACACACACACACACACACACACCATAATAAACATGAAAAGAAAAAAATATATAAGAAAAGAAACTCTGTGCACTTAATCACTAATAAATCTCTCTCTCTCTCTCTCTCTCTCTCTCTCTCTCTCTCTCTCTCTCTCTCGTTCATGTGTGTCTCTCTTCCCAGATGTAGGGAATTAAAATCCGACAGTTAGAGGATGAAGGCTGTAATCCACCTGAGACACAGACAGAGATACAGAGAGACAGAAAGAGAGAGAGAGAGAGAGAGAGAGAGAGAGAGAGAGCACTTCCTTTTTTCCTCTACTCTCATCTCTCATCAGATGGTGTGCGTCTCTGTCTCCCCGTCCAAAAGGTGCACAGATGATGGGACTAAATCAGGAATTAACAGCCCACTCAAAGGCTTTACGGCTGATCCTGCAGGTCACCGTGGAGCCCTGTGACCTCTGACCCCTTCACTACACTTAGCAGAAGGGATAATGAACGAATCTGGCCACGGAAAGTGCATTTCCCCCTTTTTTCCTTTCCTTTTCTTTATCTTTCCTTTCTTTCTTTATTTATTTTTTGTCTTGAAGTACTGTTCCAAATATCCTCATTAAGAACTTTGTTGGAATTTTGTTGGAAAAAGGAATAGAGAACTTTGTTGGAATTTTATTCCCCTGAATAGTATCGTGATGAGGAAATCATGGGATTAAAAAAACAAAAACAAAAACAAAGCATAAAGGGTTCTTTAAATCTTTATTTAATAATTAAGGGATCTTCGCTTTCTAAAATAGCTCTACATTGAAATTAATATTCATTATTGGAGGTTTTACATTCAAGCATCTACCAGAGGAACCACTGAAGAACCCTCACGTGATCCGATCATGGAAAAATCACACAATTCATGTCATGTGTGGGAAAAAAAATCTGGATCACAAGTAAAGTTTGTAAAGAAAGTTTAAAGTTAAAAAAAAAGAAAAAAAAAACATGTGTAAAAAAAAAGAGTTAATCAACTGGCTCCATTTTTTATTTTTGAACACATAACAAATTATACAGCAGAAATAATTTATAATTAAACAATAGAGTACAACATTTAAACATTCTGGGTCACAATTTTCTTTATAAACTGTAGTGGGCGTGGCCTGTAGAGAGACAAGGGAGTACAACAGTTTTGATTTCTATCTTTATTGGGTTTTGAACACACACCAACAAGAAACTCATGTGGTTTAGTTCACAATAAAGTTCCACACACTCAGTGTCTTGGATTAGAAAGTGTAGACTAGAGGATGTCAAGACTGTGCATTTGCAGCTCAAAGGCCACAATGTCCACCAGGGGGCAGTAAATAACAACGATTCACAAGCCAACCAAGGTGACCCTGAAAAGCACTGAGAATCCAGAAACACTGAGAACACACTAATCTCCTGATCCATGACAAACAGACTGACTGGGTTCCACTTTTGATGAATAACGGTACAGGAGCGTATATGTTCGATACCCAGGATGTATGAGCTATTACAGATGATTACAGCAGCGTGTATGAATGTGTAATGGTATCAGGATGTTTTTATTTGAAGGCGTGAGGACATTCAGAGCTGCTTTCATACTGAAGGTACAGCTGATACAGAATTAATATAATTTAGAAATAATTTTCCCCCAGTGCAGCTAACTGGGTTATCAAATGCTGGCCATGTCTCTCACTGTCTGTGGTGAGAGGCATGTAAAAGAACCATTGCTGATTTTCATCAAGAGTAGGCTGCATAGTCGTCAGCATGTTTCTGCCCTGCGATGGCCTGGCGAGCTGTCCAGGGTGTACTCTGCCCTCGCCCATAGTTGATTGAGATGGGCGCCAGCCTCCCAGCGACCCAAATTAGGATTAAGCGGTTTAGAAAATCAATGAATAAATGCTAGAAACAATTTTATGAAAGTGTGAGGCTCCCTGTGTAGCACCGCACTCAGAGAGAAAAAAAACATGTTGGAAAACTAACAGTTCATGCAAATGTAATGACTGTCATCCTGTTACACAGGTGTAATTATCTGAGATCAAATCTACTGTTACAGCCATCGCAACACACTCATGGACCTGAGCATGAAGATGAAACAGGTGTGTTTACCCAAGACTCCTTGCATCACAAGAAGTCCAGTCCATGTTATGCTAACACATCTTATTTGTAGCATTGTGTTACCTCCGCCACTTGGAGCAGATCTGAATCATGATCCATAACCTAGATCCTAAGAGAATTTTGAATAATCTATTTTTACACATGGCGACATGGTGGAGTAGTGGTTATCACGTCCACTTCACAGCAAGAAGGTCTTGGGTTCGCGTCCTGGGCTCTGTGACTGTGTTTCTATGTGGAGTTTTCATGTTCTCACTGTGCTTGTGTGGGTTTCATTCGGGTACTTTGGTTTCATCCAGAGACACACACATAAGACTAATTAAAAGGCTGAGAGCCAGAGTGCCCCCATAACTGGGTTATCAGAGGCCGGCCATGTCTCTCACTGTCTGTGGTGAGAGGCATGTAAAAGAACCATTGCTGATTTTTGTAAAGAGTAGGCTGCATAGCTGTCAGCATGGCGAGCTGTCCAGGGTGTACTCTGCCCTCACCCAGAGTTGGCTGAGATGGGTGCCAGCGTCCCTGCGACCTTAATTAGGAATAAGCAGTCAGAAAAACCCACAGAAATCTGTTTTTGACAAAAATAACATAAGAGTTTTTGCAATACAATAAGATAATGCTCATGATATGGTTCAAGGTCATAAGGAAGATGAAGGAATTGTTCTGGCATGCATAGACCTCATCCACATCTGTCAAAATATCACCTTATCTCATTTTTCAGGTTTTTTTTTATGGCTCTCAGCCCTTCAACTGGCTGTTCCAAATTGCCCCTAGGTGTGAGTCTGAGTGTGAATGGTTGTGTGTGTTGGCCCTGCGATGGACCGTCGAGATGTACCTCGCTTTCTTCCGGAGACAGCTGAACAGGATTAAATGGTTCAGCAAATAGATCAGTGAATGGTAGAGATTTCTCTCTCAGGTGAACTACTTCCAGGCCTCACATTTAAAAAGCCTATTAATGAACTTTGGAGTGATCCATGGCGCAGCGCTTGAATATATTTTGGTCGTCTTACAGACGTCTCTGTAATGTTGTTACCTTTCAGTCTGCATGCGTGCTTCGTGCTCCAACATCCTGCTGGTGATTTGCATGCTACAGGAGTAAGGTTATAAATCCTGAAAGAGATTAAAGAGACGTGAATGAGCGAGTCAGCATCCCAGGGTTTGCCTAATATGCAGATTAAATAGTTCTGTGAATGAATGATTCATGTGTGTCTGACAAGCTGCGTTTTCGCCAGTGCAAACACTCCGACTGCTCACATCACACACTCATTACGTCGGAAAATTGGGTTTCGGCACTGGAATTATTAATATTCATTGTGAGCTGATGTGTAAGAGGCCGTGTTTGCTCATGATGAATCCATCGACGCTGTTTAACTGCCATTTGTTCTTTCATTAACTCCAGACAGACAAAGAGAGAGAGAGAGAGAGAGAGAGAGAGAGAGAGAGAAATAGAGAGAAAATAGAGAGAGAAATTGATTCTGATAGAAATGTCACTGACACGGGTTACTAATCAGACATACAGTAAATAGATGGTTATGATGAATTATGATAAATGCACCCATGCACTAGAGAGACAATGCTTTATTTTCACCTCTGACGTCAGCTGTAAGATAATTAATATATTTAAATGAACTAAATTAATAAAGTTACTGTCTCTGTGTTTTCCCAAGATGCCTCGGTTTCTCTAATAATGTTTATAATCAATGGGTAAATTGTAATCCTTGTGTTTTATAAAGATAATAAACCCATATTTTATTATAAAATGAAAAAGGTGTATAAAAATAACAAGGTTTTGATATTAGTAGCATTTCACATATTTTCATTCCAAGAAATAGCATGCAGAGGGAACACAAATAGCAATCAGGGGTTTTTTAACTATTAGTAAAATAAAAGAGTTTTAAATATTGTTTTTATATAATTTATAATGTGCTTGATGATGAAAAATAATTTCATGATTAAAGATAATCAGAACACTACACTAAAAGGAACAAGTTCCTGATTTCATTATATATTAAATATCCACTGCGATGGCCTGGTGAGCTGTCCAGCGTGTCCTGATCCCTCACCCAGAGTCGGCTGAGA
>JAQMYF010000016.1:20731514-20743327 GCA_030014195.1 Neosilurus mollespiculum
GGAAAATCTTTGTTTTTCATTTAGTTGCATAATAATTCTGCACACTAATAGTTGCCTAATAATGGTGTACATATAGAAATTCTCTTAAGAAAGCCAAAACTTCACTTTCACTACTTAAATGTTCACGTTTGAGGGTTTGTTAACATTTTGGATTGACCAAGAGCACTGACTAGTTGTACAATAACAATTAATCCTCAAAAATACTAATAATTGTGCACACAGTGTATATAAACATATATAAATTATTAGTTAGTTTGTTTTATGAATTTTGTGTAATTGCCTGAGGTAAACAATTAGCCAGAATTCATGCAAAATTAAAGTTACCATTTAGCATTGTTTTATGAGTATACTGCTAACAAGCTGTTAGCGTTTTTGTTTGAAGTTATTTCAGTTTATGTTTAAATTAATTAATTTATTGGCATAACACTAACATTCCCGATTAGCATTTCTTGGGTGAAAGACTGCCATTAATAATTATGATGTTTTCTGCTAAAGGGATGATTTCACCCACAGTCCTTTATCTGAAATCGATGACTACAGATGGAGAGTTTGGGATTGCTGAAGGCCTCACCGAGCTCTGGTGCTTTACTCAGCACGAAGGCGTATGCCCAGAACTTGCTGACGGGTCCGTTATAGAAACTCTGATCACACACACTCTGCTTCAGGCCTTTAGTCATCAGGATGAACGTCATGTAGCTCCCCGTGCGAACGGCACCGAATATACTGATGCAGAAAGAGATGGAAGTGTGTTACTGAGTTCAAGTTCAAAACATCTCAGTGTGTAATGTTCAATATAATGTTAATTACTGCAATAAAATCTAAACTTTTGTATAAATATATAAATTATATAACATTATTATAACATTATTATAACATTATTATAACATTATTATTATTATTATTATTCATCCTTTACATGTGACATTATTCCACAAACCTGAGCTGACAGTAAAGTAAATATTTTTTTTTTATTCTAGTGGTCTGCATACTGACTGAAACATCATGCTTTAAGGTGGTGTTTCAAAATTCATATGAACATTTTTCTGCCAAAATCCCACCAGATTCATGAACTGGTAGTGATATGATTTAATTATAACAGGACAGCGGTTTACCTGAACACAGCAAGCGTGAGGGACCAGAGCACCAGTGGTTTCCTCAGTTCAAACTTCTCCCTCTGCTTCATCACATGCCGGCCGCCGAGGATACAGGCCGCGTAGAGCGCCGAGAACAGGAATGATTTCTTCCTGCACACAGGAACACACACCAGCCCGAAAAATGAGGAACGTCTTCAACCACAGAAAGAACATCACTGCATAAAAATAACATCAGAATATTTATTTCACAACCAGAATTAATAACCAATAAAATCTCATCAAAAGATCAAAGTGTTTTTGAGTCCATACATGGAACTAAAAGCAGGTAGAGGCTGTAGGTGGGTGTCGTTACAGCTATATAGGGAAATGTGGGCGTGTTTTGCGAAAATGTATTAAAATAAGAATTCTGCATGGGTGTGTCTATACAGACATAGATAAAAATATAAGTGTGTCTTACTCCCTATATAAAAATCGTAGTGCCTCTGAGTGGGCGTGTCTTTTATTCTATATATAGAAATAAGAGGAGGTCTCAGTGGGTGTGTCTACAGTCATTCACAAAGTCTTGTCGCACATGTGGACATTTATGTACAAAAGCCCATATCTCACCAACCTATTAACTGATTTTCATCAACTATGCCTTACTTTAATCCTACAAGTATACAGATTGTTTTCTGAAAGCAACAGGAAATTGTAAATTTATTAATACTTTTTACAGAGATGAACATATCCATTCTAGGCTGGACAAAAGTCTTGCCGAAATCATGTAACATCAAATTCTGGATGAAAGTAATTTGTAAAATATAATGAGTAAAATTAGTAAAAAATAATAAAAAGTGCTTGATTCACTAAATATACATAAAATACAGGTATTAAAGCAGCTTTTCAGGCAAGTTTTAAAATCTTTTTGCAGAATCCTTCAAGATCTAAAAGCAAATGAAAATGATTTGCAAGCAGAAGTAAGAAATTTCAGACCCCCTTGGTACACATAGGTACGCTCGTCATGTAAGGAAAACTATCCACAAAACAACTGGCTACACAAAAGTTGTAGTTCCTCCTCATGACTCTCTCAAAAGCTCCATTAGGACTCATAGTTAGCAATGTCTGCTTCAGCATCAACTCTACATCATATTTCTCACCATACACCATACAGTTCCTGTACAAGACACAGCTAGAACACCATGACGTGCTTACCAAGGCCCGAAAACGAGGAAACTGTTATTAGCAGAAACATGGAGAAAAAATTATATTTGAGATGAACTCTTAATACAGTATCATATCACTCTGCCACCAATGTTGTTACTGACCATCTAGAAAATGGCTGGACCCAGAGTTCACCGAAGAGCCAGTCATGTATGAAAGTGAAACATCATGGTTTAAGGTCACCTCCAGTACATAGGGATCACAAAGCTATGTGAGATGGGTGGCAACATTACCAGATGCAAATATCAACAGATTATTGTTTCCCATTATGTTTCAAACCTACAGGTGGCTCAGATTTCTCACCATAGGGTTGATAACGGACTGTATTCTGACCATGTGATGAACGAGTTGCCCTCTAAAATAGCTTACTTGTGTATTAAAAATGGATTACAAGTGTCTTGGGCCTCAACAATGTTTAGTAGCACTTACAAATTGTTATTATTTGTAATCTGAAGATCTTGAAGGTGTCTGATTCTTTTAATATGATAATTATTCATCATGACAAGTGCCTGGGAGTCTTGAGTGATGCTTTTCACTTTTCAATATGATGTTATATTTGCTACAGTATTATATATTTAGTTATAAGCAAGGTCATTTTATTATATTTCTGTAATAAACATAGTCTTGAAAGTGAAATTAAGTCTTTGCGACAAGACTTTTTTCCAGGCAAAAACAGGAATATTTATATTTAAGAAGCTGTAAAGATTAGAATAAATGTCTTTCCAATACTGCTGCTAGCACATATTATTCAGTACCATCAGATGGTTACTTTGAGTCATAGTTGATGAAAATCGGTTAATAGTTTGGTGAGATATGGGCTTCTATACATGAATGTCCACATGTGCCACCAGACTTTTGTCAATGACTGTATATGTCCATGGATGAAAACATGGGCGTGTCTTAGTCAATATATGGAAAATGGGAGCTGCTCCAAATGAGTCTTTATGTCTATATACTTAAATTAGAACAATACAGTAGTGTTTATTTTCAGGTCATTGTTTACTATATAACCATTTTCATTTTTTTTTTATAATACAGTTTGTAGCAGAGCAAACAGGATTATTTATTTATTTATTTAGTTGTAATTTAATTTAATTTATCTTCACACATGACTGAGTCTCTGTACTCCACTCCGGGCTCCATCTTTGAGTTCATACTGAATCTTTAAACGGAAATGCCACAGTTTGTTTGTTTAGTTTCTTAAAATAGGCATAAACGCTCTTTTTAGATCAAGTCAGAAACATTGCTACAGTCCTGCAACACTACATTCCATTTAAATTCCACACCAGTTTCTAGGTTCAGGCTGCACAGATACTGTCTAAAATAACTGACTGATAAAAATTACTGACACTGGACACTCCTTCTTATATAAATGCTATGGAGGCATCTTACAGAAAAATTCACCATATCAATAATTACACTCGTTTTTAATGTGTTTAGGTGGAACATCTGTTTCAGAGTCCTGTAAATCAGCTGTTACTATAGAAACGATAACGTATTTGAATGAGCATATTGATAATTCTGAGGATGTTATATAAAAATTAATCAACACCTTCCCGAAATAAAGCCAGAAATTCTGGTTATAATTAAAAGATTTAAACGTTTTAGAGCCGCATGTAGATCAGCGGGAGTGTGATGTCGTAATCAAGATCTTGGCATTCCTGCATTTCTGTCATTTGCTGCCAGAACCTGAAAATCCTGACAGCAGGAATTATGGGAGTAAACTGATGCAGTCACTCATGCCAACGTTCTCGTCCCCAAACACTGACACACTCTGTTCTCTTTCCAGGAACTACAGTGTGTGTTCTGTAGAGAAAATACCCAGGAGAACTTGTGTTCTGGGACTTGGAGCAAAAGCGGGAAAAAATTTGATCAATAAAATGAAATAAAGCCTCTGAGCTATTCGGTCTGTTCCAGTTTATCTTTTACCCCAACGCCCTTGAGGGGGAAAAAAAACAAAGGGGGTCGTACAAGGACAGTAAACATTGCTGTGTCTCCACCGCCTTCATTTCTCAAGCAAAGACAATGAAATCGTTCTTGACCTCCTCTGTCCTTCACAGCGCTGCCTTTTGTTAAGAAAAGAAACACAGCACTGTGCAATCAAAACGTCTCCTCTCTCGCCGCCCCTGACCCAAACAGCAACGTTAGAAAAACTTTCTATAAAAATGTTTTATATTTTTATTCAATTTGACACCAATTTATATGTTGAACTTTATTTTCTGGAGTTAACAACAGCCAGTTAGCTTTAGCTAGCATGTTTAGACAATTTGAACTGTTCACTATTTATGTTTTTAGATTTTTTTTTTTTTTTTTTTTTTTTTTGTGCTACATAGCATTGTTCTCAGAAATGTTATAGTGATAGGTCACTTTTTTCAGGAAAGCTTTTCAGCTAGTTTTGTTTTAAGACATTTTAGAGCATTTTATTGGAAATATAATTTATTTTTAAGAGGTTTCGGTGCATTTTTTGTCAGTATGCTAGATTTGTTTTCAAACATTCTTTCACATTAACTAGCTAGCTAGGTAATTGCTGTGAGTAATTTTCGAGTATTTTCAAGTTTTGTTTAATGTTTTGTTCATGGGCTTAGTAGATTACTATTGCCTACTTTATTAGCTTGAAAAAAATAGTTCTTGGACTTTTTAAAAAGTAGTTAGGTAGGTATATTGTGGTACATTTTACACTGTTAGCTTGCTGGCACTGTATCTGGGACATTAGCTGGGTAACTTTGTTTTGCTAGCTTTATTAGCTAGAACAATTTATTCTGGGACATTTTAAAGAATATTAGCTAGGTAGCTTGGTAAATTGTTGTACATTTTTGTTGTACATTGAATTGTTGTACATTAAATTTATAAATAAAAGTAAGAATAAAATAAAAATAGACTGTGGAATGGTATGGTGTAGGTAGTAGTATAGACGTATGGTGACTCAATCAGGGTCCTAAAGGATGTTATGTCTTTTCACACGTCTCTCCTGATTCCACATGATGCTGGTTTCACACATTCTTGCGAAGGGTGAATGAGGGGAAAAGAGGCTGCAGTGAGCATGCTCAGTTCTGTACTGTGAATGAGATCCTGCAGAACGGTTTCCCTGAGCTCCGGTACTCTGCCATTCCATGTGGAATAATTGAAGTATGAAACAGATTAAAGTGTTTTCAAAAAAGGATGTGGCTTACATTAAAAAAAATCAAGAAATTTGTGTGGTCTGAAATTGTCATGTGGCATTAAGTAACTTAATTTTTTACAGCTTTTCTTCCTTTTATTTCTGTTTGTTCCTTCGTTCTTCCCTCCATCTTGTGTCCGAACCCAGACCAGACAGTGATTAATGATGACTCCACCTGCAACAATGAACATCTGGACCAAGCTGTTCTTCACTCCAACTGTATCTCGATTTAATTTAAAAAACAAACAAAGTGCACGAGGCACAGAAATATCTGCAGCTTAATTGCAGTTTGAGAAAAGCGATGTTAGCAGAATGAGCTCTGTGAACAGCTGGTGTGTTTTTACTGAACGCAGCACGATGATGGGGAAAAAGGGCACAAAATCAGCACACATGGGTTCCGGGTCTGTTTTCGCTGATGCTTCATTCGCCTTGAGGACCTCGCAGTCCCGCTCTATACACCACCATGTTATGGATCTTTACACAGCCTGACCTTGAAATCTGACGTGATGTGTGAAGCACCATAAGTGTGTGTGAGAGCATATGTGTGTGTGTGTGTGGGTGTGTAAGAGAGAGAGAGAGAGAGAGAGTGTGTTGAGGCTGAGGATGATGGTAATGTTTTATGAAAGGGGTGAAATAAAATGGCCGTGTTTAATCATGTACCTTCAAAAGCTGCTGAATTCAGACACAGAACAACGTGACTGATAAACTGGTGCACTGAATTACTCTGTGACGGGATTCATACTGTGTTGTATTACTGCAGTATAAAATTCGCAATAAAATCTATCACCTGCTACATTACAGTGATTTTAATCACTGATATACTGACAGCAAATCATCTTTTCTACTTGTGTCGCAGAGAGACTGAAGCCTATCTCGGCCAACTCTAAGCGAAAGCAGGGTACACACTAAACAGCTCACCAGGCAAATACAGGGCCTACACACACCACCATTCACACTCAGGGGCAATTTGGAACAGACAATTAGACAAAGATGCATGTCTTTGGACTGTGAGAGGAAACCTGAGTACCAGGTGGAAACCCACGCAAGCTCAGGGAGAGCATGACCCCACACAGAAACGCCTAACCAAGCCTGGAACTGGAACCCAGAACCTTCTTGCTGTGAGGCGGACGTGCTAACCACTACACCACCGCACCACCCTCAAAATCTTTGATTTCTTTGTAAATTAAGTAACATGACACGTTTAACTTCTTTAGTTCCCCACTCGCAAATATTCCTTATAGTTCCTTAGTTCCTTAATTAGTTCCCACAAAACCACACACACAAAAAAACTGTTTCATCTTATTATGTCATATACAAACTCTCCTAAGTGTACACGAATGACGTTGATTAGTGTTTTACTTGATTGTGTTTAACCAATTAGGCTTAAAATCTATCCACCTATCTATCGTCATGTTATAGTCATGTTTCTCACAACATATATCCCGAATAGGCCACGCCCACATGCATACAAAATAAAGGTGACACGATCACACGACACTTGCCATAGTACAGCTACCTTCATGCTGACGAGTAAAAAATATCATCATTAAATAATCATAATTAAATTAATTATCATATCATATCATCAATATCATAATTAAATTAAATTAAATAAATTTTGTTTATTGTTTTGGACTATACTATACTATACTATTGGAGCTTTTACTGTGGTACAGAATACCATTCACCAAAAAAAAAAAATTAAAAAAATTACAACAAACATGAAAACAGTATCTGAAAAGAGAAATTCTGCAAAACCTTCTGAAATGATATCTTTATAAATCTCCCAATTCTGCATTTCTCCGCGTACGTCTGTCAGATTTCCAATATATCATAATTCTGTCATCTTTTTCCTGATTTGGCACAAGTCATTAAAACACAAAGCTGTCTGTGGCGATGTGTGCTGAGGAGAGAATATAAATACATTAGAGAGATTAGCGAGTGACCTCCAGTTACCCATTTGAGGCTTATTCTCTTTACACAACGTTCATTTCCTTCAGCCTCTGTTTGGTTTCAGTTGGAAGGGAACATGGTATGTAGAAAGTTTATAACATTTATAAAGTTCAGTAAAAAAAAGAAAGAAAAAAAACGATTTGTTGGGAATTTTCCTACCTTTTATTATTATTTTTTTTTTTTCCATTTCATACTTAGATGTAATAGCAATATATGTATGATTAATAATTTTTTTTAAATAAAACACTACAAACTGTGCTGGTAAAATAAAATACTGAGTGACGTTGTGATGTAATTAAGCAAAGTTTTTATTTCCACCATAAAGTTGATTACTGTATGATAACAGCACAACCTGAAGTGTTTGGGTCTCTTATAACCACCGCAATAAATCAAAAAATGCAACAATAGCAGAGCTCTTGAGTAAAGAAGCCCCAGGAAACATGACCTCGATGGTTTTTGTGGAGCAAAACAACACCAAGCATAAACGGTAACACAGAACATAAACTCGTAACACGGATTATTAAATTAATAAGACAGGTGATCCACTTAAGGTGGAAATCAGCAAGTGAAAGGGGGTAAAAAGATGTTAACCTTTCTTGCTTTCACAGCAGACTGTAGTCAGGAAACGCAGGGGAGATTTTAAATTTTATTTATTTCCTCCAGATTCGAAGTTGATTCAGCTATTAAAGCAACCGCGCTATTCTTCTCTCCAGAAAACTTTAAAGGTACAGTTTTACCCCTTATGAAGACGGTTACAAAGCACTAACACTGGAGACTCCTTCCATAACTGTTACATAAGCATCTCTGTTCAGAAAGCTTCACCATATTAATAACATATTAACCCATTTATGTAGTGCATCCAGGGTACACATCACTGTGAAGGGGCTGTTACTATAGATAATGTCTT
This sequence comes from Neosilurus mollespiculum, assembly GCA_030014195.1. NCBI lineage: Eukaryota > Metazoa > Chordata > Actinopteri > Siluriformes > Plotosidae > Neosilurus > Neosilurus mollespiculum. Next base: position 20,739,826 of record JAQMYF010000016.1, read on the forward strand.
TAAACGAGCACATTAATATTCTGCTGCTAAAAGAACAAGAGCAGTTTGGAATAAGTGGATTTATTTAACAGATGAAAATGTGTGACCCTGGTTTATCAAACTTGGGCTCAGCGTGACCGTTTCTGGGAATGAACTCGCGGATATTTTTCATGGAGAGAGAGAAGCTTCCACTCACAAAACCAACGCCTGTCACTTCATTACCGCACAGCGCTTTGAATCTCCAAGCGATTCTGCTGAGCACAGCACTTGTGTGTTCAGGTCTGTCAAGGACAGTTAGAGATCTCTATCTTTACCCTCGCAGCTAACAGAAACAGCCAGGAGCTAGTGTGTAGCTCTGACGTGTAAATCTGAGATATAAGACATGTCCGATCGCTGTCTGATCAAACATCATGTTCTGATATCTCAAGGTACTATTTACTTTACATACATTTACATTTTTACTTAAAATACACCTGATTTTTTTTTATCATCTGACAACTTGCTCACAGATCAGTGGTGGGAGGATTTAAAGCCCTCTGTGCTGTTTGGTGGCGTTATGAGAGGAGCAAAACATTTTTTAAAACCTGTGAAGCAGCATTCAGGTGATAAAAACACCATCCTCAACCATGTCACATCCCCACACCTACTGAAACCAGGCCTCCGTCTCTTTACTCAATGCAAAGCAGAAAAAGTGGTCGTTTGCATTTTAGGCCAATCCCCCGAGCAACGTGTGCTTTCATCAAACCACAGCCATATTTCTGTTTTTATTAGACACCCAACAACATAATGAAAGATCTGTAGTTCTGGCTGTTAGCCCAAAAGCTCTGTAGGGACTGACTCTGACATCCCGGTAGAACCAGGCACAATTTAGCTTTTAGATTTGTTTACAGCACAAAACAACGCCGCCTGCTTCATTTCCCAAAATAAATCCATTAAAGCATGTCACCATATGTTCATAAGACTGAATGAAGATATCCACGAGATGTTTTTAACACGTTTTTCTTTCCTGACAGTTGTGAATAATCATTACTGATATCCCATGCTAAGCACAAATGTAAAGTATTTTTAATCAGACTTCCTAATAGCACATACTGGACTGAGTACAAAGGTGTGTATTCAAATGACATGAAGGATATTTTGCGTATGCGTGGGTGATAGAATAAAAATACATCAGGATACATGAATAAATTTCTCTGATGCAACATTGGGCCAAACGATTATGCGATAATCAATTATCAGAGTGGTCAGTTTTGAGTGATGTCAGAGATTACATTCATTCATTCATTTTCTGAACCGCTTAATCCTAATTAGGTGCCCATCTCAGCCGACTCTGGACGAGGGCAGAGTACACCCTGGACAGATCGCCAGACCATCGCAGGGCAGACACACGCTGACGGCTATGCAGCCTACTTGTGACGAAAATCAGCAATGGTTCCTTTACATGCCTCTCACTACAGACAGTAAGAAACATGGCCAGCCTTTGATAACCCAGTTAGCTGCACTGGGGGGACAGCAGTGACATCCCGTTAATAGTTAGGCTTGAACCCCTGACCTTGGGATCAGTAATCCAGCACCATACCACGGGGCCACCACTGCCCATCAGAGATTACAATTTAACTTTATAATATTGAAGAACAAACATGTTGTTAAGGAGGAATCAAACCCAAACTTAATTAAAGTGTACATGCATAGTTTACGTACATATCTATCAATATGCTCTATGCATAATAAAACCTTCTTCATGGAAAAAAAGTAATAAACCCTCACACTGGAGGCGCCATCATTGTGTGAAAAGTGAGACATGACAGACGTAGAAGGAACGGTAAACGCGGAAGTGTTGTGCATTAAATGTACTGAGGTGTATGCCATGTGTCCATGTAAATGAGCAGATGCCTGTGTGATGTGTGCAAATGTAATACAGTATTTTGTGCAGATGTGCCGAGTTATACTTTATTCAGAAGTTCACCAGTTTATATCTGATTTGATAGTTAATCATTTGTATACAGTTATTTTTGCCGTTATCTTGCCTTATTGAAACTGATGGGTCCAGGTCCTATTCTCGTGATTTCGCACTCCCGTGAGAGTGAAACGAATTACAAATGGCTGCCTTTTTAATGCATTTTACCAGATTGCAACTTCAAAAACAAAATTAAAAACAACCTGATGATGAAAATACATATTTTAACTGTAACAGGAGATTTTAGAAGACTTTGCTTTAACTTTAACATATTAACTGTTCAATTTCGCCACTGAATATGTTTGTAGGTATATTTATCATTAAAATGTGAATCAAAGGTTGCGAGATACCTAATGATCTGCATTAATTTTATGTTTTTTATTGATAAAATGCTCTAAAGTAGTGTATTTATTTTTTTTAACAAAATCAAAAAGTCTATACATTGATCTCTTTCTTGTTGACCATGAGATATGTTGAAAGAAAGTTTACTACTCATCAAAAAATACAACTTGAACAAATGTAGGTGGAGCTGGGAGTGCAATAAAGTAATGTAATATCAGCAACTGGCCATGTATTTTATACCGCTGGCTTAGTGGCGAAAACCTAAAAGAATAAGATGCAAAATTATGAAAAAAATGCAACAACATGGTAATTTTTCATTCATTCAACACCAAGCCCAAAACCAAACATTTGACTTTGAAGAGCCAGATCTGGGACCATGCTAAAAAAAGCCTTTTCTGAAATGATCAAAAAGTTAATAACTAACAAAGATTTATACACATTAAAGACCACCCTGGCGTTTATTGTAGAATAAATACTAAACAAGGCTCCAGGCAAAGTTCTGTGGCCAGAAAGCATAAAACTGTATAGCCTCGCTGTATGTTCCTAGTTTAGGTTTAGAGAAGTCTCGAGGGGATCGCAGATCAGAAGAAGCCAGCTTACCAGCTTTTCCATTTTTTTCAGCTGAATGACTTTCTGGAACTTTCTGGTTGATAAAACATGGCATATTTATAGACCTTTTTTATGCCTGCAATTTCAAAATGCTTGAGGTTTATCAGATTCAAACTGTAAGTGACCATGCTAACTAGTATAATCTTCTGTGCTGATCTGTTACACAGCGTATCTGTCTTTTAGTATGGCTCTTGTTTAAAAAAAAAGGCACGTTATCATATTCATCTAAATGCTAGCACTTTATAACAGTAATAGGAAATTTCATATAGACAAGTGATAAATGGTGCTATAAGTGAGGGCCATTTTTCAAAGATGTCGTGTTAGAAATTTTACAAATCAAAAAATATGAATGTAGCAAATAAATACAAAGAATCTTGTATAGAAAAATAATTTCTCTATGTTTTCTGGGTGTTCAAAACACGTCTGTTCACAACTCTCATATCACCATGAGAACTCACTTAACACCCAACCAAAGTTCAATCATTCATTCATTTTCTGAACCACTTAATTCTAATTAGGGTCGCGGGGAGGCTGGAGTCCATCTCAGCCGACTCTGGGCGAGGGCAGAGTACACCCTGGACAGCTTGCCAGGCCATCGCAGAGCAGAAACACGCT
>JAQMYF010000016.1:20761043-20774600 GCA_030014195.1 Neosilurus mollespiculum
GAGAGAGAGAGAGAGAGAGTGAGAGAGAGAGAGAGAGAGAGAGAAAGACAGAGAGAGAGAGAGAGAGAGAGAGAGAGAGAGAGCCCCAGCTCTAATTGTACAGCATGTTCGGTTAGATGGCTCTGACCGGTGGTGATGTATTCACTGACATTTGGACTCTCGGTTTAAATGAGAACAGGACGGTGGCAGGGTTTTATTTGGGATGAGTGTTTGTGTAATGAGGGATGGATTTTGGTTCCTGTTCCTTCAGCAGCTTTAACATGTCACAGAATTCTGTGGATGTCACGACTGATGAACTGAATAAACTCTACAATAACTAACAGGGCCGCACGGTGGTGTAGCGGTTAGAACATCCGTCTCACAGTAAGAAGATCCTGGGGTTGAGTCCCGGGCTCGGCGAGGGCGTTTCTGTGTGGAGATTGCATGCTCTCACCGTGCTTGTGAGGGTTTCCTTTGGGTACTCCAGTTTCCTCCCACCGACCAAAGACATGCACATTAGGCTAACTGACTGTTCCAAATCACCCCAGGTGTGAGTGTGAGTCAGTATTTAAAATTGTTGTTGTTAAATTTTTTTCTGAAAAGTTTATGTGGATAAAAAATGTGATAGAAGTTTTCAGACCCATGGCAGGTATAAAAGAGGGTGGAGTCACTGTGCAGGGTATTAAAGGCAGAATTATCTTCATGTCCATCTCTACTGTAAGAAATGTGGCAGCTTATGTCCAGTTCTAATGTGGCTGGATTCTTCCTGTCGCTCACAGGTGTAAATGTTGTACGTATGGCAACCCGACGCAGCCGCGGCGCTCTGCAGTGCAGCTCATCTTTCGCTGCAGTTGTCCAGAAGAGCTTTAGATGACTTAAAACCGGCTGATCTCAGAGTCAGGTCAGCCAAAGTGCACAGTGCCATCCAGGCCATGCCACTCATACACACACACACGCACACATACACACACACTAAACCCCAGGTTGTGCTTATTTTATTATTTCATTTTTAATGGCATAATCCCCCCCACCCTTTTTTAAAAAATAGAATAAAACCAATACAAAATAAAAACGTATGCAATGCATCTTCCCTATTTATATTTTTATGTTTATTTTTAATTTAAATTTTCTTCTTTACAATATATTTTTCATGGCATAAACTCACAATCCCATTCGAAATGATGTCATCATTTCATTTTATCTCCATTTTTTATAGTGTTAATAGTTTTGGATATACAAGTAGTTCCAGCTGCTGTACTCTTCACTAAAGGTTTAATGATATCCCTCCGCTCTCAGAGCCACACAGCTACATATCCCTCCCTCTGAAAAAGTAGTTGTGGTTAATTTACATTTTCATGAAATTTTTTCTGTATCCTACACTGCCAGATCCAGTAACTCTGGTATGTTTGGATTTTATTAAAGTTTTATCCATCCGCCATCATGGCCACACGAAGTTTATTTCTTTTAAAAAAGTAGTTCCACCTGCAACATCTGGCCCAAGTCTTCCATTATTACGAGAATGAATAGCTTTTCCAGAGTTATTTCTTTCTCAGTTCGGGGAAACATGTCAAAGCCATTATCTGTACTGATCACACACACACACACACACCAACGCATGACCCAGACATGGGAAACTTCAGTGTATTCCTTTAATCTGTACGCTGTTGTGTTTTGGGTGCTGTATTTGCCTGTTGTTTGGTGCAAGTGGTGAATTGGAGTGGAAGTGTGAAATAGTAACCACTATGCAAACGCTCATACAAAGCCAAACTCAGCTCGGTGTGCGTGTGTGTGTGTGTGTGTGTGTGTGTGTGTGTGATATCGGGTAAAGTGTGACTCAGAATTCCAATAAAATGGTGCTTACTTTATTTCCTTATTCCAGCTGGGACATCAGGAGAACCCTCGAGCGTCCGGCTCTGAAATCTGGATGGGAGTTTCTAATAAACGGAATATTGTAGAATTATTTTAAAATCAGTACGGCCTGTGGGAGAACACTCTCAGCTCTCTGTTGGGTCGCTCCACACTCAAGATGCTTACTGATGCTATCACACACTCACACACACACACACACACACACACACACACACACAGACGTCCCTGATCTCATATGGCTGATAATGCACGGGCTGCGTGGAAACTTCTAATCGATTTTGAAGTGAAAACAACCAAGATGTTTCTTTTTAATATAAGTCGAGACGGCAGGAAGTGTGCAAGTCACGCGAGCTTGACTCATTCACACAATCTCGAACTTCACACACTACGCCCAGAGCTTCAACATCCACTGACCTCACACTCGGCTCATCAAAGGCATCTCTCTCTTGCTTGCTCTCTCTCTCTCTCTCTCTCTCTCTCTTTGTTTCTCTTTTTCTTTCCTTCTTTCTCTTTCACTGACACACACAGTCATGCACATGCAAGAATCCACACAAGCAAGCGTGTACATGCACCTATAGTGCGTAGATACACACACTGACATACAATAATGACAGGCTTGATAAGGTTAAGGGTTTACAAATACACACTCCATGCTGCAACCTGTGTAATTAAGGTGATATTCACACACACACACACACACACACACACACACACACACACACACACACACACACACACACACCCCAGGTGTATGATACAGACTCATACCCCATACCCACTCACACTGAAGCCGTGTTATTATGCTGTACTGGTGTGGAAGTGGAAGCGTAATTCCGTCTCCTGTAGAATTAATAAAATCAATGCTGATTTTTGCTACGGCTTCACTCAATCTGAACTATTGGTCTAGCATATTGTGAGCGGTTGTGACGTTGCTGGTGGTAACAGTGGTTCCCACAGGACTTGTACTGGTAGCACTCTGGAATCTGCTCGGCTCATTTTCGCTTTCATTTTTCAAGCAACAACGAAAGATAAGAAACACAATTTGCTTTTATTACTCTATAAAATCATTTTTTGTCCTTTTAAAGAGTAGCGGTATCAGTCATCCTTACAACATAAATTGTGTGTATGTAATACGATTAAGTGATACAAAGACACTTGTTTTAACATAAATGACCATAAAAAGCACAAAACTGGGTGATTTTACTCCGTGGATTACTAGCAGCAGCTGAACCAATGGCTAGCAGCTGGACTTTTTGTCCAGCACAAGTAAACAAGCAGATCTATTCAGCGAGCGACATTTTAGGTGATAAAAAAAATGTGTTCAAGAAGCAACTATGGCTGCAATTTGGAGGAAATGGGTGTAAATGATGACCTATTTGAATTAGAAAGGGAGGAACCTTGTGGAGACAGTGAGACGTCACGTTCTAGTGACTCTGAGGACGAGGACGATGCCAGAGATGAGCGTGATGGTAAATCCAAAACAGCTAATGCAGCTAATGTTTTGCCGACTTGGCTTTCCTGTTGTCAGTTGGTTTAGGAACAAAAATGTATATTTTCTGTGATTTCTGCGCTTGTTGTTTGTGCAGCTCAGCACTGGCTGATAAAGTGTTATGTTACACAGGTCAGTGACGTAGCACAGCCACTACCATTCTTGTCACTAGCAGGCTGGAACAGCCAATCAGAAAGAAAACGTGTCTCTGAGCATGCCTAGAGTCATAACACTCATGGTACATGTTGACGATAGCACACATCGGCCACAGCTCTCCGTTCATGTAGTCGGTTATTTTGGCAATCATTTCATTACACCACACTTCATCATAGCAATACATTACATCATGTTCCTTCATTCATTCATTCATTTTATGACCGCTTAATCTTATTAGGGTCATGGGGAGATCTCACATGAGTCTGGGCTAAGGTGGGGTACACCCTCAACAGCGCCAGTCCATCGCAGGGCCAACATACACACACAACTATGCACACTTACTCCTAGGGAATGTTTGGGGATATTTGGAACAGCCAGAGGAAAGTCTCACGCAAGTAAAGCTGAATACTCATTCTGCAGTAAGGTGGCTTATGTACTGTACGTACCACCCAGTCATTACTCTCAAACACTTACTACTCAGTCTCTATACTATGACTGTAGGAGATCATCAGGGAATCATGTGACTACGATTAAATGCCTCCTGAGTTTCAGAAAACTACAGATTGCACCCTCATTTTTTCTGTGTATTATACAGTAACGCAGTGTGAGTGTTAGTGTTGTTCCTGTGTGTGGAAATGAGACACACGGTTCGAATACTCAGATTGACTCACTGTAACGCAACCTGTGACAAATTTAACACCACAACAGAAGAAAACATCGACAGATACGACTGCACTGAGATGTACTGCATGGAACAAAAATGTGTTGTGTATCCCGTGTTGTTTTTACCTGAAGATTAACGTGCTTCATATGTGAAAGGGGCCACAGAGATCCTTCTGAGCATGCATGCACACACACACACACACACACACACACACACACACACACATACAGACAGAGACATATTACACTCAGACATTTCACACTGAGCTCCAGGCAAAAATTTGCTCCCACTCAATCACACACACACACACACACACACACACACACACACACACACACACACACACACTTCTTATTTAAGTTACCTTGCTTTTAACAGTATGTATTATGTATCATGATACTTACGTTGGTTAACAATTGATTTAAAACAGGAAACATCAGGGATATTGCGCTAGCTGACTTCGTCCATTTTGTGTTATAAGCATTTCATAACTGCATTATAACTCCTGTTTGTGTTCATGAACATTTTGTAAAGACACTAAGCCGTACAGTCCAGGATCATGTACACAGGAGTATGTTAAAATGTTTTTATTAAAGACTATATTCCGAGTGATTTCCTTTTTGACCGAGGGGAGGAGTCTTACAGCAGGTGTTGACTCTAACCACGTCACCCCCCCTGAACCCCTACATTAAACTGTAGTGGTATTAAAATAAAGCCAGTTCTGTGTACGTATATGTAAATTTTGCACAACTTTAAAATTCCGAAACAGCAAGAAACACCACGTGGTTATTGTCACACGTTCACTCCATCGTTTGTCATTGTTGTCTCTTGACTTGAGGAGGAACGGGAACATTAAACTTTAAATAAATGTTTCTTAATAATTATGTCATGATTCATGACCTGCTTTTATATACTGCATGGGAATGTTGTGATGTGATTGGCTTGGTGATAATATGTTGGAATCGTATACATTATCCTCCCTGTGTATTGTCAAGCTTTACACATAAACAAATAAAAAATTTTAATACGGTTTTAGTTTGTTTTTTCTTTGTTCCCATATTATATGCTAAAGCAATTACTCACCTCAGACTTGGTAAGTATCACTAAATAATCCCCTTAACATTCCGTCTCGGTTACTATTCCGCAATATCCACCTCGCCGTCAGTAAATAATTGTTATAAATCCAACTTCTCTGACTTTAAGCTAGAGTTATGTAACTTTCAAATATTGGATTGACTCACTGTGACATTCTTGCAGAAACTCAGGAGCAACCAAACATAAAAAATCACTCCAATAGTGCCATGTAAGTATATATTGTTTATGTCCTTACCTTGCTGCAGTGTTGGAGATCAGCTGGAACAGACTGAAAGGTTCTTTCTCCTTCTAGTTTTTCAGAGCTGGTTGATGGCTCTGTGTTTATAAAGACAGGTATTGGTCTCCAGACGGGAGGCCGGACGCTTCAGTATCAGTTAGATCTCTTCGCTGAGCACATTAGCAAGGAAACACATTTCACACTGATGAATTGGCTATTACACCTAATTTATAGTGAGTCCCCTGGCACTGTGAGGACTGAGGACTCGACTTAAGGACTCCTCTTTCACTACTCTCTTCTGTTGCTGTTATAAACATTAAAATCTGATGCGTCTTTCACAAGTTGTTTTTGTGCTCCTGTTATTTTCCAGGAAAAATAGTTTTATTAATTTGTATCTGGTTGTGGCTTGTTGCTATGATTACACACACACACACACACACACACACACGCACAGAGAGAGAGAGAGAGAGAGAGAGAGAGAGAGAGAGAGAGAGAGAGAGAGACTCATTGCCCTGGGAGGTCTGTGTCTGTGTATTTTGTGTTTGCCCAGTGTTGGGATAATTATATTTTTAGTGAGGTATGAAGGTGTGTTCATCACACTGAGGCTAATGATGGGTTGGTGAACTTCACAAACACAAACACACACTGTCTAGACTACAGCAACAATAGAGAAATGACACAAGGGTTAACATAGGGCTGAAACAAGCAAACAAGGATTTTATTCTATCATAATAATAATAATAATAATAATAATAATAATAATAATAATAATATTGTTCATCCCTGTTATATTTAACTGATTTTGGACTAAATTTGATGTAGATGTGAAACAGGATGTGACGTCATGATTGTTAAATTCGTAAATAATAAATGTTAGTATTTTCACTGTACTCAGTTGCAGCTTTAATGACTCCTTCATTTTGTTCTCATTATATTAACTCTGTAAAGGTTAAAGGTGTTTATTCACACGCACCTTTTTTTTGTCTTACGACTTTAATTCGTGAATTCGTGCACCAAACTCGTTACTTGGTGAGAAAATGACTTGAACCTCCTTCTCCTCCTCCTGTTAGTCTGCTAAACGCTTCAGTTTATGCGCGCGCACGCCGGGGCTCGTTTGCGCAGCATTTAGGAGATATTTTGTGTTTTTCTGATCGATCTTTTTAAACCCACAGCATACATATATTTTAAGTTTTTCTTGCACGACCTGAATTCGGATGAGAGAGTTTAGAGGGTTAAATCCTACTTGTTTTCATAATCATCATCATCATCATCATCATCATCATCATTATTATTATTATTATTATAAACCTTTAAGACTTTAATTGGTTTGTGTTCTCGTTGTTCCTCTCCTGACCCATCATGGATATTAACCCGGGACACTGATCAGGTCTAACCAGGTCTGGGCGTCTGACACGCTTCATGTTGTGTATTTGGTAACAAGACGTGTATTCAGACACACACACACACACACCGTGATGTTGAAGTGCAACACAAAATCCTGACCAAACAGCGTATTTTACTTCCATTAAATAAAACACAATAGTTTATTATTTTTGGGGTTGAAAAAAAATCCGTACCAAATAGTACTATACACAGAGCAAAAACCAATTCCATTCATTTTTATCCCGCAGAAACATTTTTGGGTTTTTGTTTTCTATTCTAATTCTATATTCACAACAGACATATAATAATAAATTTATATATACCAGGCACGAGACCGGAGCCGTTAATTCTTGTACTGTACATTCATTCTCCTTAAACTGCAAGCAAGACATTTTCATCATCACATGCGGTGTTAAAGTGATTTTTTTTCTTTTTGTTTTTAACCAAAGGCCCGGAGGCCTCTACAAACCTGGAGATGATATTCAGACACATATTTACACGAGAAGTCCAGTCACTTAGAGTCCAGAAGACGAAAGAAAATCGAGCGTAATGAAGGGTTCTGGTTCTTTTTTTTTGTTTTTTTTTTGTTTTTTTTTTCTCGTCGCTAAAGAATTTCCCCCGTTTAGTTTAAAGTCCATCTTTTTGTTTTTGAAAACAAACTCCATCTGGACGGTAAGGATGAGGATGAAGAGGAGGAGGTGGTTTAATTCGTTCTTCTGTATTGTGCCAGGTTTTATTTTAGAAGGAAAAAAACTGTCAAGTCCAGGGATTCCAGAGATTCCGCCGTTAGTTCTCCGTGCGCTTTTATTTATTTTAGTATTTCTTTATTTATATTTGGTGGGAAAATAAGATGAAAGCATGTCCTGTTTTCCCTGGGATTTGCTCTTAGTCCTTTTTTCTCTGAAACTGTGCTTTCTTCTCCCTGCATCCTGCGCCTCTACACGGGTCTGTCCACGGCGTACTGACACGCGCTCAGGTTCGTGGCGGCATTCTGGACTCCCGCGTAGCCGAAGCTCGAGTGATGCTTGGCTTTGAGTCTCAGACTTGCCAGACTCGAGTTACATGTGTCCCGGTAGACGTAGGGCGGAGTCGGCGGGGCGTACGGACACGCGGCGGCGGGCGAGTTGAGCGACGCGTTGCCAAGGTTGTTGAGGTTGTTGAGGCCGTTGAGACCGGACGTGGGCACCGCCATGCTGGAGCTCATGCTCATGCTCATGGACGAGATGGAGCTCGGGGCGGGTGGAGGCGGCGGCGGCGGCGGTGGCGCGGCGGAGAACATCGCCTGGGACGATAACGGGCTGATGGAGTTCATCGAGTTGAAGAACGGGAAGCTCTTGGCCGAGAGCGAGGCCGGAGCGAGCCCTTTAGCCGCCGCCGCCCAGTTGTTGTACGTGTAGCTCGGGTACACGTCGTCGTAGGGCTGAACCAAACCGTTAAACTGCGCACCGAAGCCATTCTTGCAGAGCTCGGCCTGCTGATTGCGCTCGCGCTTCCGCCATTTGGCGCGACGGTTCTTAAACCAAACCTGCAATAAAAACAAATAATAATGATAACAACAACAACAACAATAATAACAACAACAACAACAATAATAATAATAATACTAATAATGATGATGATGATGATGATAATAATAATAATGATAATAACAATAATAATAATAATGATGATGATGATGACGATGATGATGATGAAGATAATAATAATAATCATGATAATAATGTCGGTATTTGTTGACATAATGAGCCTGATATTGTATTTTTTATTCTGAGATCACTGTGCGAGTTCAACAGGAAAGGGATGTTTCAGGAAAAAATTTAAAATAAAGAGGTAAAGGGAGTAAATTGTAGCCCACTTTTGCGTGTCGTAGACGGGACCATCACGACACGTTTTGTGCCTTTATTATGTGCACGTGCATGTAGTGTACACATTTAATGACATATTTAATAAAGATGCAAAGATGGCGTCAGTGAAGGAAAGTTAGGCTTCGGTTTGTATCTTCATTACTGAGTTTGTTCTCATACATACAGATCTATCACCTTATTTACGCAGCACCTTTTATTTTTAAATACTGCATTTTTTTGTTACGAGCGTACATTATTGATTAGGGATGCACATCAGTTCAGATTTTTTTTGTGGCTAAACATCCATTATTTATTTAATTAGATGAATTGTACACGTGCAGGAGTTCAGCAGTGGAAACTGGATGTAGGAGGAACGGTTCATGTTTCGGGCAGTGATTATACCCTGAAAAAATAAATAAATAAAAAGATTCCAACATTTTGTTATGATGAGCCTTGGTGTGAATTCAGACTGATGTTCAGATGCTGTAGACCTCATGAAAAAAACAAGTTTGAACTCGGTCCGGTTACTTGGGCTCTCTTCTTAAGTTAAAACATCAAATCATTTAATTGTTGGTGTCAGATTTATAGACTCACTCATCTCTCTGTCTGCTCTTTAACCGAGCTGCTCTTTATCAGTGTCTCATTTCACCCAAATCCCAATACACGTCCAGCTTTAGCCGTCAGTGTGTATTCCTCCTCCTCCTCCTCCTCCCTAAAGCCCGATGTGTATTCCACTCCAAACCCGAGTGTGTATTCCCACTCTAAACCCAGCGTGTGTGTGTGTGTGTGTGTGTGTCTCTATACACACTTTGACCTTAAACACACAACATGAGAATGGCAATCACAAAAAACACAAAGCTTTACACCTCTTTCACACCGAGTGTGTGTTACTCTATTAGGACCTCTTATAGTGTGTGTGTGTGTGTGTGTGTGTGTGTGTGTTGACTAAAGCTTTTCCAGCCCTTACTTATCTTAACACCAAACAAATATAGACTGATTGACCTTAATTAAGTTTAAATAGATCGCATTTGACATTTAATTTCAAGTATCAGACTCGATCTTACTCCAAGATTTTTGTCGTATTTAACTTCTGTTTTCAAAAAAAAAGAAAGACAGAATGACCAGGTGAAAAACAAATGTTTAATGATTTATTATATGCGTATTTAAGGGTATATCTATATTTAATTATTACTAAGTGTTAAACAGCCTGTTTGTGTCAAGTTCATTTGTGTGTGTATTTTTGCAGAAATACATGTCTTTACCATCAACTTCGCTTCTTGTTATTTACTCTTTTTGGTTTGAATCTTGAGGTGTTGATGTTCAAGCGACTCATTTGCAAAATTAAAGGATTCGGAATTATAGTGGAGTCCCACAGGGATTCAGTCTGGGGCCTTTCAATCTGCACCAATTCGATATGAATTACATAAAATCAAAATAATGCACAAAAACTGAAAACGAGGAGCTTTCGGGAGTAATCCGACTTCGGCTTTAAGAGAACTAAAGTAGCAATTCATTAAAAAATGTTTCTTTTTAGGCCATTTGTTCAGTAAACCACATTATGATGTTGGGTTGAATAATATTGTCAGGTGTTAAATATTTATTAATATTTTCTGTTATGAAGAACAGTAAAGTAGCACATGCTAATAGAGCTATAGTGCAGGTATTGTTTTCTTTATTTTTTATTTGTATGAATTATTATATAAAGGATTTAATATCATACCCGAACTCGCGCCTCCGTGAGATTGGTCCAGACGGCAATCTCCTCGCGCGTGCTCATGTCCGGGTAACGGTTCCGCTGGAATGTGGCCTCGAGCTCCTGCAGCTGCTGGCTGGTGAAGTGCGTCCTCTGCCGCCGCTGCCTCTTTTTCTTCGACGGATCATCTGAAGAGTCTTCGTTTTTACTCTGGACTTTCTCTTTTTCTACAAAAACAAACAACCAAACAGAAAAAAAAAGAATTTACAATCACTTATATGCCGTCGAAAAGGCAAACAATTACGCGCCTCATCAAGCGTGTAAAAGGTATGGTTAAAATAAATAAATAAATAAATAGCTTTCCAGCTCAAACACACACACACACACACACACACACACACACACACACTCCAGAGGAGATCTCAGTTTTATATTTTCCTATTTGACCTCCAGAGAGATTAATGCAAAAAATCTTCATAAAAGAAAAAAAAAAAGGTTTTCATTCGATTGGATACGTTTTGCTTAGAGAGGAACCAAAAACACAAACATTAATTACACAATAATAAACAGGCGTGAATTTTACCAATTACACTCGAACATAAAGCTTTACCAAGTCATTATTTATTTTTCATTAGCCTATATGATATTTATATAGTTATTCCACACACACACACACACACACACACACACACATGCACGCACGCACGCACGCACACAACACATACACACACACACACACACACACACACACACACACGCAGTGTAGGTTTATAGTGTATTTATAGTAGTAATATTATAATTGCTAGTAGTAATGTATAGTATGTTTTATACAGTAATAACACGTTAATAGGCTTCCAGATTCAGAACGAACACGAAGCCGAAGTTTCCACCACTTATTATCCCCAATAAATGCAAATAATTGTAAGATCTTTTGATGCATCTGCACTTTATTTCACTAAAGAACATGTCTCCCTTTGTCGCAGGAAGCTTTCTAAAGATCATTTACAGCCCAGAGGTGCCGACTTCACACAAAACGCAACCTTAACTTCTTTAATCAAGTTATTAGAATTATTCTAATTAGTTAAATGAGCACCTTCAGCATCAGCGCGTGAACAACAAATAACAAAATAGGAAATAAACCGCTAAGTGAGAACCCAAAGTGATCCGTCAACACTTTAAGGGCTAATTCAACACTGAAGGTGTTAATTCCACCATGTAGGTGTTGAGATGAAAATGAGAATCTCTCTCTCTCTCTCTCTCTCTCTCTCTCTCCTGCTCGTACCTGAGGCCTCGGGACCGTGTGTGTCCGAGTTTCCCTCCACTCCGTGTTTGGAGGCCATGTGGAGAGCTGAGATCAATTTGGAACTTCCAGTGATGTGGTGATGATGGTGATGATCTAAACTCAGTGGATCCTTCATCGAGTTCATGAAGCGTTCAAAAAACAGAAATCACGGGGATTTTTTTGGATTTTAGGAGAAAAAACTCCGGAATAAGAAGAAAAGGCACTAGGAAGCGCGCGATTGTGTGTGTGTGTGTGTGTGTGTGTGTATGAGTGTATGAGTGCGCGCGCACTTAACTGATCCTTCACTCAGATCAGATCTTCTGCTTCGCAAAAAATGAGGAAAAAAATACAGCTCAGGACGGAGATCAATCTTAAGCTTTGTGTGTGTGCGTGTGTGTGTGTGCGTGTGTGTGTGTGTGTGTGTATCGTAGCAGTAAATGAGCGCAGACTGACAGAGACAGGTAGGAAATATTATATCCACACACACTCTCCCTCTCACACACACACACTTCTCACACTGCCATCTCTCCCTTCTCTCTTTCAGCTGTTCTTCTGCTCTTTTTGCCGTCCAAATCTCTCCCTCTTTCCCTCTCCCTCTCTCTGACGTCTCATAAGCCCCTCCCACCGTTTTTGACAGGTCATCAAAGTCCACATGATGGCGTCAGCGTCCAATGTGTGTGTGTGTGTGTGTGTGTGTGTGTGTGTGCATGTGTGTGTGTGTGTGCGTGCGTGCGTGCGTGTGTGTGTGTGTGTGTGTGTGTCTGTGTGTGTGTTTGTTTGACTATTTTAGAGAACACGGATGTTCCCACAAAACGCAGGAAGCCACTTTACAGTAATAAAGAAAGAAAGAAAGAAAGAAAGAAAGAAAGAAAAGAAAGGAAAGTCACACAATTTTCACGTTATTGATCACATGATCCACATGTGAAATTTATACAAGTACTTGGCGTTTTTCTATCACGTGATTCGTACACACGGTAATTCTCTTGTCACGTGACTTTAATACCATTATTTTACAAACACACGTGATTTTTTTTGTTGTTGTTGTTCTTTCTTTACATCATTTATTTATTCCAGAATCTCGTCTTAAACCTTTGGTAGTGTTGCTGATTGAAGAACGATGCTCTTGTTGTTAATAGCGTGTGAATTGGGGTCTCATACAGTTTGGACGAAAAAATCAGGGTGCACAGTTTAGGGGACTGTCATGTGCTCAGGTCTCGGAAACAAAGTCAATGTTCTCTTTGGTCTTGGATGTGATTAAAAACTCCAGAAATCCTGGTGTATAGGGTTCGAATGGATTCCTAAATGTCTGAAAAAGTGTCTGAGTGACAATTTACACTTATAATTGTGTTATTACTAAACTTTATAGCGTATAACACTCATGATTTCACTGAAATAGTTTCCTTCATTACACAGAAATACAGTACAGAGATACAGACTTGTTCAAGAGGCAAATTGACGACAAAGAGTCAGTTCTACGATGTAGGTGTTAGTTTTTTGCTCTAAGTGTTGAGTTCTGTCTAGGACCCATGGCCTAGGGGCTGTCTGGGTTTCTGTGCTCAATGTTTTGAGGTTATAGAGCCAAATTCTTAAAATTCCAGTGTTAATTTCTCCTTTTTTAAAATCTTCATAAAATGATAACATTTAAGATAAATTGCTTAATTCAGGCCTCAATCACAATAAAAATTTTAATCCTCAATTTGAATGGCCAGTGCAATCAGATAATCAGACCAAAAACATTCATTCCAGTCATTCCTGAATTATTCGCTCAATTTGTTTCTTCTCAGCACTTTATCCACTGAAGATTGTAGGCCACTGTGTTTGTGTGGGTATGTGTCTCTCTCTCTCTCTCTCTCTCTCTCTCTCTCTCTCTCTCTCTCTCTCTCTCT
>JAQMYF010000016.1:20798411-20812079 GCA_030014195.1 Neosilurus mollespiculum
TGTGTGTGTGTGTGTGTGTGTGTGTGTGTGTGTATGTGTGTGTGTGTGTGTGTGTGTGTGTGTGTGTGTGTGTGTGCGTGCGCGCATCATAAATCCTGCTCCATTTGTGTGTTGAGTGACACATATTTGAGAGTAAAAGTCTAATGAGCTGAGTTTAAGTGTCAGCGCTGTTCACCTCAGAGCTTACGCGTCAAACTCGTAAATTTCACTTCAAATAAAACATTTCAGTATTCCTAAGATTTAATACTCCTGACACTTCAGTAATCTGTATACTTCACTATTCCATACATGTCTGTATTCCCTTCACTACAGCATTCCTAACATTTAATACTCCTCACAGTTCAGTATTCCTTATATTTCAGTACTCCATGTAGTTCAGTACTCTGTACAGTTCAGTACTCCGTGTAGTTCAGTACTTTGTGTAGTTCAGTACTCAGTGCAGTTCGGTACTCTGTGTAGTTCAGTACTCCGTGTAGTTCGTACTCTATGTAGTTCAGTACTCCATGTAGTTCAGTACTCCATGTAGTTCAGTACTCCGTGTAGTTCAGTACTCTGTGCAGTTCAGTACTCTATGTAGTTCAGTACTCCGTGTAGTTCAGTACTCCGTGTAGTTCAGTACTCCGTGCAGTTCAGTACTCTGTGTAGTCCGGTACTCTATGTAGTTCAGTACTCTGTGTAGTTGAGTACTCTATGTAGTTGAGTACTCCGTGTAGTTCAGTACTCCGTGTAGTTCAGTACTCTGTGTAGTCCGGTACTCTATGTAGTTCAGTACTCCGTGTAGGTCAGTACACTGTGCAGTTCAGTACTCTGTGTAGTCCGGTACTCTATGTAGTTCAGTACTCCGTGTAGTTCAGTACTCTATGTAGTTCAGTACTCCGTGTAGTCCAGTACTCTGTGCAGTTCAGTACTCTATGTAGTTCAGTACTCTTTGTAGTTCAGTACTCTGTGTAGTCCGGTACTCTATGTAGTTCAGTACTCCGTGTAGTCCAGTACTCTGTGCAGTTCAGTACTCTATGTAGTTCAGTACTCTGTGTAGTTCAGTACTCTGTGTAGTTCAGTACTCTGTACAGTTCTGTACTCTGTGTAGTTCAGTACACTGTGCAGTTCAGTATTTTGTGTAGTTCAGTACTCCATGTAGTTTACTATGCTGTGGTGTTTAGTACTATGTGTAGTTCAGTACTTTATGCAATTCAGTATTCCATGTAGTTTAGTACTCTGTGAGTTCAGTATGCTGCTTTTCTGAGAGTTCAGCATGGGACAGAAATATAAACTCATTTAACTTCATATACAGTAAAATAAAAAGATTTAATTTTAATTTTCAAAAAGATTATAATGTAAACAGTTCTCAAAACCAGAGCTTGTAGCATCTATTGAGTGCCTGATGCTAACGCTATTGCTAAAGCTAAACGTCCATCTGTCTCTATATGAGTTAAGGCTGTGCATTGAGGGTTGAAGTGAAGCGATCAGTTACTGACGGGACGTGAGAAATTCAGTAAGTAATGCAGTGTAATGCGTTTGTCTCTTTGTCAGCTAGCGTGTTAAAGTAGCGAAGGAGGACTGACGCCAAAAGCCATCTCGAGTCTCTCATCTCTCTCTCTCTCTCTCACTCACACACACACACACACACACGTCCACCAAGTGATCTGGTGAAGAACGCTTAGACTTATCACCCTCTCAGAGGTTCTTCAGAGAGTGGCACGCGAAATTGCGGCAGCAGAGACGCTCCATATCAACATTGTGTACACATGACCTCATTCACATGCCTGAAGCCGAGTCTGGCTCGGACCTCACTCGCCCCTGGTGGGACTTTTCCTTTCAGGTCTGCGGTGATAAATAAGAGTCCTGACAAGGAGAGAAATTCGATTATTGCCGCCGTTCCTGCTTATTATTGTGTTGCATTTTTGCAGCGTGAGAAGACGAGGTTTGAAAAAAAGCACCGTGTGTATCTTGAGAAAGTTATCAGGATTCCTGCGCTGAGGGTATTTCAGACGAGGAGGATGTGCTCTGATATTCCTGGCCTCATCCCGTCGTGGTTGTGTTGCAGATGGATGAGTCTCGGCTGGATCTGAGAGCGACCGGAGTCACGTCTAGAAGAAAAGAAATTGACCTTACGTGACCTCATCCTGTTAGTTTAAATGCATGGATGTTACAATGGACCACATGGGACAAAATATTACATGTTATTATTCATCTGTAAAACTTAAGATTCTATAAATTATGATGAATATGTATACACACGGGCGGCACAGTGGTGTAGTAGGTAGCATGTTTGCCTAACAGCACGGAGGTCTTGGGTTTGAGTCCCAGGCTTGGTGAGGGGGTTTCTGTGTAGAGTTTGCATGTTCTCCCTGTGCTTGTGTGGGTTTCCTATGGGTACTCCGGTTTCCCCCCGCAGTCCAAAAACATGCACATTAGGCCAATTGGCTGTTCCAAATTGCCCCGAGGTGTGAGTGTGAGTGTGAATGGTTGTGTGTGTATTTTGGCCCTGCAATAGATTGGTGAGCTGTTCTGGGTGTACCCCACCTTCATGCAGAGTTGGCTGAGATAGGCTTTGGCTCCTTGCGACCCTAATAGGATTAAGCAGTTTGACAAATGAATGAATGAAGGTATATAAATAGAAGCAATATGTTGTTTAATTTTCTAAATGGATTTATATGACAAGCTCCTCTGTCAATCAACCTCATTGGGTGGGATTATCTAGTTTGTAGAAGGCTCAGGATTCATATGAATCTCTGAAACAAAAAATATCTAAATATATAGAATATAATTGACATAAGACTAGCTAGAATTAGCTATGAAGAGGAAAGTCCAAGATAATCACTTGTTCAAAGAAAAAGCATAAGGGGTACTGTGACAAATCTAGTCGATTGTCCCAGAAGATCCAATCAAAGAGTTCCCAGCTCACAACTTGAGTTTCTACCTTCACAAATCCAGAATAGCTGATTTTTTTTTGTGGTTGCCCTAATGATGTCCTCCTGTCTGTTGCTCTGATTTGTGGAGGAAGGCCAGTAAATCTGACAGCAGTGAGGTCTCGGTGGAGATCAGCATCACCTGCATCAGCACAATCGTGAGCAGAGAGAGAAGGTCGATCAATGTTCTCAACGCTGGATTACTGGAGAACGATGCCAGGCTACGATGTTGAATGCAAACACGTTGATCACATATAACTCCTTCATCAGAACCTGATCACATGGTGTGTTTGGATAACCAGTAGCATGACAAAAATATTTTTCAGAGCCATTTGTTTAGTGTGTATTGTATGTGTTTGGTGTGTGTGTGTGTGTGTGTGTGTGTGTGTGTGTGTGTGTGTGCGTGTTTGTGTGTGTGTGTATGTGTGTGTTTGTGTGCGTGTGTTTGGTTGGTTTGTGTATGTGGTGTGTTGTATTGTTTCTGTGTATTTGATGTGTGTGTGTTTGTTTGTTGTGTTTTTGTGTATTTGATCTGTGTGTGTGTGTGTGTGTGTGTGTGTGTGTGTGTGTGTGTGTGTGTGTGTGTGTGTGTTTGATGTACATTTTTATACCACAGCAGTCCGTCCCAGCCCACATTGGTGCCATGGAAAAGATTCAGATCGTGAGGTCGAGTGGCACCTGTGTTTCTATTCTCCAGCACCACTCGAGGAACTTTACAAGGTGAGAAGAGCGAGAGACACAACAGCTGAAAGAGGAGATGAGCACTCAGCTGCAGTCCCCCATCATCATTCAATCAATCACTGTCACAATACTGAGGACCGGCAAGAGCGAACAGAACGCCGATGCTCTCAAACACTCCGGGAATGGAGAGCTACACCAACCTGGAGATTCAGAAATCTGGGATGACAACAACCATAGGCATCATGGAGTACTGTCTGGAAATAGATATCAGGAATCTGAAGTGTTTAAAAAAAATAAATAAATCTGCATTAACCTTCATAACCTGGGAACAAAGGAAAAAAGTAAAGAAAAAGACAAAAAGAACAAAGGAAAAAAGAGTTATATTTCTGTTCCTATAAATAAATAATCTGTTCATTTTCCAAATCACTTAATCCTATAAGGGTCCTATAAGGGGAAGTTCGAGCCTTCTACACCCTGGTATACCCTGAACAGCTCGCCACAACATTACTGGGTGACACACACAACCATTCACACTCACACCTAAGGGGCAATGTGGAACAGCCAATGAGCCTGATGTCCATGTCTTTAGACTGTGGGAGGAAACCGGAGGAGACCCATGCGAGCACAGTGGAAACTCAACACAGAAATGCCGGTCCCAGGATTCAAACCCAAGACCTTCTTGCCATGAGGAGGACATGCTCACAACTACACCACCTTGCCACCATAATAATAATAATAATAGTAATAATAATAATAATAATAAGAAGAAGAAGAAGAAGAAGAAGAGGAAGGAGAGATAAGTGCAAGAATAGAATCATTTATATGGGATATTAAGTGCTAAAGGAATACACGCTGGTGAGATCTGAACCCTTTGATTTGATCGTATTTCTTCTTCTAATATTTAGTCCGTACCTTTCCGAAAATAAAACTGATTTCTTGCTGAAGTTACGCAACGCGTCTCGCTGGTTATTTATTTCTGTTATTTTCCAATGATGAGTGTGAGTGTAAGTCATCTCGAGTCCGTCACTTCTTCATGGGAGCGCGTCGTATTGTGTCACCGGGAGGAAAAGTCTTCAGGACAAATGAGTAAAGTTTTACTGAGCGCGGATTGTGAAAGGAATGAGTGAAATCTGGGAGGAGAGAAATTCATAAAAGAAAAGAAAAGAAAACAAATAAAGCTCTCAGGGAAAAAAAGTGAAATTTAGTAATATCTCTGTGGACATATTGGAGTGTAGGATTTAAAGCTGATGTGATGATAGTGGAAGGGTGGAGGGGTACAGGGGTGGAGGGATGGGGTGGAGGTCCTCTAACAGGTCGTCTTAGAAGGACAGCACATGAAATGAACAGTAATCCTCAGCCCTAAAGAAACTGTCCTTACCACAAATGGGAATTCCATGAGAAAATTCGGAAGCATTTATTATTTATAGTGTCCTGTGTGATGCTCGGGGTGAAGGAGGCGGCGGCAGGAAATGGAGGTATATCACGAAAACATGTGATTCATGTGAATGCTGGTGCGCTCAGTGATGCGCAAAGATAAAGATTTTTTTTTTAGAAAGGCTGCGGATGTTCCTGATTTATTAACACCAGGCCACAATTTTCCACTGTAGCGGATTCTTCAACATTGAAGCTCATTAGCAAAACCTGACTAGCATTCAGCTCCAGCATTCGTTATAAGACTTAAAACTGTGTCTTTAAGTCCATTCGTGTTTCTGAATGCTGCATAATAGTTATTTAGCGCTCTATAATTTGTGGGAACATCTCCATGCTTTGGGGAACCTCCAAGTCTCGGTCAGAGTCTGGCTGTTTCGCCTGCCATTCGTTCTGCTTTTTTTTTTTTTTTTTTTAGAAACACAGATAAAATTTCAAGGAGTCCCCAGAGGGATATGGTAATGAGATTTGGTTGGTCTTATACTTGTTCTTTTTGAGATGTTTTAATGAGGGGAAATCTTCTGGTTTTGGAGTACTAGGTTTAGTTTGGACGATGTTCTTGTGGTTGGGATTTTCTATTCCTTTTAAACATTCCTTTAGTTCTGTTTCTTAAATATAAAGAAAGGAAAGGTATGGTTTTTCTGTCCAAAGAGGGAACATGGTCTTAATAAAGTCCTCAAAGATCCAGTCCACTTGAGGTCCAGTTTTTAGTGTACACTACATACAGTATATTTATTAAGGATGAGAGGTCCAAGCATGCACCCTTGAGGAATTCCTCCTGCGTAAAATGTAAATTTTTCTTAATTTTTAATCTTTAGAGTAATCTTTTGTGCTTTTTTTTAGGCAACCTTCCTGCACTCTCTTTTTCATGTCTTTTGCTGGAGCTCCTCTGGTGGTGGATGGAGGGTTTGTGGACTGAGGACCATCACACTCCATCATTCTTACTTTCTGTGGAGTTTCTCTGCCAGTTCTCCCTTCTTCACCTCCCAGGAATGTGGCTGCTCTCTCTCTCTCTCTCTCTCCATAGACAGCACACACTCTATTTCATTAAACTTCAGACATTTCTTCTTTTTTTTAAGAAACTATTATTCCTAATGAAATTAAAACAGCGATGGAAATAACCCTGATCTTATCCTTCATCGTGAACATCGGATCATCCGTTCTCCTCTACTGCCTGTGTGCTTTATAATGGTACAACGGGACACTTTTCAAGGAAGAACATTTGATAGCCAGACATGTGCCTCTCTGGAACCTATTAAGACAGTATATTAAACACATTCCCTCCCAGTGTGATTTGTACTAGCAGCTTTAACCCCTGACTTGCATCAAGGCTTTGGGAAACACCGAGCTCTTGACAGCAGAGTGATGGCTTTAGTTGGGACAGTACATGTTAATGTTATTGTCTTTGGCTCACTCACTGCGATACTTGCCTGCTCTGGTTTGCACTCCATCCATTACACCATCTCATCAGCCGTTTTTACACACAGTTTTACAATTTTCAGTAACCTGATCGTCTGCAAAAAATTTGTAGGATCTGTAACAGGCGAGAACCCTCTGCTAAGTTGCCAGTTGTTACCCCACATCCTCACATCTCCTGCCTTCTTTCAGATATGCTAGTCATCTCTCAACCTCTCAAAACCAGAGGTTTCTTTTTTAAAATTTTCCATTCTTGAGTTTTGAGATGATATCTGGTCTAGATTTAGTCTAGAGTTTCAATTAGAGTTTGAATAAACAAGATGAACTTTTCTACACAACTAACACTCCTCACTAGGGGTTCAAGATACAACAAAAGTCGTTTAATTTGCTGAAATGCTTTATCCTTTATTAGGGTTGCGAGGAGTCTGGAATAGGATACACCCTGAACAGCTCACCACATCGTCGCAGGGCAACACACACACAACCATTCATGCTCACGCTCACGCCTAGGGCCAATTGGGAAAAGTCAAATAGCCTAATGTGCATGGGTTTGGACTGTGGAAGGAAAATGGAGTACCAGGAAGAAACCTACGCACCATGGGGAGAACCAACCCATGACCTTTACGCTGTGAGGAGGACATGTTAATCGCTATGAAACTTTGCCACCCATATTAACAAACATATTTTGTGATAAAACATTATCTGCCAAGTAATCACATATTCGCAAGACTGTTGCTCCGGTCACGCCGTCCCGTTATTGTGATTGTAAACACGCAAAACCAAAACCAGATGTAGAACAGGTGAATAAGAGATACCAAGCCCGTGAGCTGGGGTGGTTTCACCAGGAAACCTTTATATTCATCCAGAATGAACTGATAATGAAAGATACACCGACAGGATCTTCACTAGTGAATTGAACTGACGCATTTCTCAGCGACAAAAATAGACAATCAGACCCAGTGGGCGAAAATATCGTAACAGTTTATTCACCAGATATTTGAGAAGTTTGCAGTAAGTAGTTGAAGAACAGTTGGAGAACAGTTCGCGAATTGAATGTCTCCAGAATATCCTGGATAACTACTCACCGCAGCAGAATTTCACCAAGAAGTTTAAAAAAAAAAATCACACTTTCTTTGGTGAAGTGAGTTCACCCCAGTTCGCCAGCACTCGCAGAATATTCACTTTTGGTGAGAGACCAGGGTTAAAGATAAACTCGATTCTCTTTCGAAAAGAGTCAGAGGTCCAAACATCCCTCGTAAAAAGGAACAGGAACCTCCATTTCTTAAAAGCAGCCTTTCTCAACAGTTCTACAGTTTTTCAGCAACCTGATCTCGCGCAAAACCCGTAGGAATTATAAACACGCGAGAACGCTTTGTGCTCTTTCGTCTCAGACTAAATTTAACCGTTCACAGCTTTTCTTACAGTCACGGGACTCTTTATTTATTCACTTGTATATTTTGAACATCGCTTTCATCAGGATTTACTCAGTACATCTACATTAAGGATGTTGGCTCACAAACAGATTTGTTAATAGCCGGAGGAACGTGGAGCTCCCATTGTGACGGATAGGCGTCGTCTGTATTGTGACAGGAGGACGGTTTGTATGCGCAAACATCGGCCGGGCTTTGGCTCCGGGACTCGGCTGACTGTTGACACCTCCAGCTGTCTCTGGCATGAAGGAGAGATCCGACACTGCCGACAGAGACCCGGCTGGGCAGGAGGCCAGGCCAAGCCACAGCCGTGGGTTTCCACTTTCCTCTGTATATTTTTCTAATTCGGCCTCCTGCTCTTCCTTCTTTCTTTCTGTCTCGCCCCATTTTCTCTCTCACTCTTTCCCTTTCATTTGTCTTCTCCAGGCGCTTGCCTTTCTGTCATCTCTGCCAGACAACGTTATATAGAGCAGAAAGGGAGGTGAGATGAGAGAGAGAGAGAGAGAGAGGGAGAGAGAGAGAGAAGATATTGGCAGACTTGTCCCCTCCTCCCACTTTTTCTCTCTCCTTTAACCTGCAGTAGCTGTTGAACCCCCCCCACCCCCTCTCTCTCCCTCTCTCTCTTGGCTGGTCTGACAGCCTCATGGAAGTTATAAAAACTGTTGATCGTGCAGAACTGGGAAAAGGAGTGATGTTGTGGCTGAACGTTTTTGGCTGCGATCCCTCTTTTTTCTGTTGCTTTGCTGCATCTTTATTTTCCATATCCTCATCTGGACTCCTGCTCAGCTTTACCATCCCTCAGGGCCTTTATTCGAGTTCCATGGTGAGAAAAAAAAATCTGATTTATCCTGAAATCAAAGCAATTGAGGCAAAAGTTACAGTATAATAGTGCGTGACGGGGTGGTGTGATGATGGAGCGCCAGAGCGGAGTTACTGTTACCCCCTGAAGTGTATTCTTCATTCTTAATTCTGAAGTGTTTTATTCCACCACAGTAATTTTATCAGCAATCACATTTTAGTATTGATTTAATACATTTTTGCATCAAATGGGTGATAATTCCCCTATAATTTTCACCTTTCCCTGTCTTATTATAGGTTGGAGAATTTCTTTGAACAATGAAGTGATGTAAGAGCTGACAAACTCCTGCGGTGCAGTAGATCCCAGAAATCTATGAATATGTGTTTTATATTATGTCTACAGCTGAAAAAGAATCAAATCAGACCAAATCAAAGATCAGGAAGGTGGTGATGTTGATGTTCATGTTAATGTTCAACTCTGGATGTTATTTAACCTTGAGTCAGGTATGAACTGATATTTAGTGAGGCAGGAAACACTGTGCGGACTGTTAGACACATCCGACAAGAGGGAGTGGAATAACATTTGAAAATTTTATTGCATTTTACAAAAAAAAATCATTAATAAAAAATAAAATTCTTACCATCAAATAATTTACTGGAGAGTTAGTTAGCATGGAGCCGAGCCGCTAACCAGTCAACCACACTTCCAGATTCAGCACACTGGTTACCATGGCCCCTCCCCCTTCACCGGCAAGAGGTGACAGAGTAAGTTGATAAAGTCACGTTTGTTGAAAAACTGTTTAATTCTTAAAAATAATAAACCCAGATTTACCATGAAATACCTTCATTCAAAATGTTGTTGATTTTCATAAAATAAGTCGAGAATGAATGAACCGGCATTAATGGTTAGCATAGCATGACTCAAGACCACTTACGGGTTATGTTGATATTGTTTTTTTTTTTTAGTATTGACGCACCTAGTAATAGGATATGATGTAATATCTTAGTAGTAGATTAACCAACCAGAATGCACCATTGCACATATCCAACAGATACAATAATAGATAAACAACCACAACTGCTACAGTTATCTCGCAAACATAAAAACAGTGCATGAAAACACAAACATGTTCTGAATCTCTTTAATTCTCTTATACAATAGAAATGTATTTATAGTTGCAGATTACGTTTACTTGTTTAAGAATACCCCACCTTTGCCTAGAGTCGGCTGTTACCCTGCAACCCTGGAGTTAATGTTATGGAATGTCCACGGAATGCATTCTGATCTGAATTACATTATAGCAGCGTTTTGTCAAACTAACATTCAATTTCATCCTAATGCATATGCTAGCTATCTGATTAGCACTGATTAGCTCTATTTGGTTAGCATGAATACAAACAAGTCTCTAGATCAAATTGAGACCTGGTAGTGCTTCGGTTGCTAGGCAACATAGCATGTATTTACACGTATACATTTTTACCTGTGTTACCTCTGTTTGATGACGCGGCATCAAAAGAAGGTGTTCGTTGATGTTTACTGGGTTGTAAAAAGTCAGTTTGGGTTATTAAACATGGTGTTTGTTTTGTCTTGGCTGAAGAACGAATCTCTTTGTAACGCTTGAGTGCAGAAGCGAGCCATGTCTTCACTTAAACCAAGCTGCGCTCTAACATTTGTGTATCTTAACTGCAGTCTTTCATCAGTTGTCAGTGTAATTTTCGGGCCGGCAAGCACAGCGATGTTCTCCGCAGCCCATCGCTGCCAAAGTAAATCGGCGGAACACAGCCGCATAAAAGATAAAAAGAGCAGAAAATTGCCCCAGAAACTTTTACAGCATGAAAGATACCAGTATTTCTTTTTTCTTTTAAACGAAACGTCCCGCGGTGTGTTAGTGGAGGAATATCTGGCCAGCAACGGCTCAATCAGGAACGTAAAAAAAGTGCAAAGGAGGCATTTCGTCCACTAAGATGGAGAGAATGAGTGTGTGTGTGTGTGTGTGTGTGTGTGTGTGTGTGTATGTATGTGTGTGTGTGAGAAACGGCGCTGTGGCGTTTTTAAACTTGAGATGTCTGTAATGTTAGCCTGCTGCCAGCGTGCCATCATGTGAAATTAGCCCGCACCTCCTGCCAGGAAACATTTGTGTTTTCTCTTTAGGACGACGTTCTGCACGGCCGTGACTATAGAAAACACTGATGGGATTTCACACACACACACACACACACACACACACACACACACACACACACACACACTAGTAACCGTCAATTGTTTATTGTTTGTGCACATGCAAGTGACGTTTCTTCAGGTCCGTGTTCATGATTTTATTTCTTATAAAATAAAGGTGTAAGTATAGCTACATTTCGGGCGGTGCGGTAGTGTACTTGTTAGCGCATCCACTTCACAGCAATAAGGTTTGATTCCCGGGGTCTGCGTGGGTGTTTCTATGTGGCATGTGCATGTGCACGTCCTTACATGGGTTTCCTCTGGGTACTCTGGTTTCCTCCTACAATCCAAAGACATGCACATTAGTCTAACTGTTTGGCTGTTCCAAACTGTGGTTAGATGTGAGTGTGAGTGTGAATGGTTGTGTGTGTACCCACCTTCACCCAGTGATAGCTGAGACAGGATCCAGCTTTGGATTAAGTGGCTCAGCAATGAATGAATGAAGTTTCCTTCGGTCGTACACAATCCATCGCTAAACTTCTATAAACATCAAACTTCACCATGTAGCTCAACCCTGGAATGTCACTGATATGATTAAGATACTGATTAGGATAGAATTAGCCTACATGTGTTTTGGACTGTGGGAGGAAACCGGAGTACCAGGAGGAAACCAGAGAGAACATGCAGACTCCACACATAAACACCCCGAGCCCGGGAATCAAACCGAGGACCTTCTTGCTGTGAGGTGGACGTGATAACCACTGCACCACCTTGCCACCCAGATTTTATTTCCATGTTTAATAGATGTATTTCTCAGGCTTTTTTCTACAGAATTTAGATTTTTTTTTTTCACTGTAGTGTGTAGTTGACGAGACTTCACAGCGACTTTTCAGACATTTTTGTTTCTGTGTTTCTGTTAAGTTCCTTTCAGAACTCATGTGAAAGTGCTGATGTGGCTCAACAAGAATCAGAACATTAATAATAAGATGTAGAAGAAGAAGAAGAAGAAGAAAAACGGACGGGAATCCTGTGGTCAGTCGGCGGTGTGGTGTATTTGAGGTGCCGAAACGGATCCATGAGGTTCTTGATCGTTCTCCTGTGATGCTGTTTCCTGTTGCTTTCAAAGATCTTGTGATCCAAAGGAGCGTGATGTATGTGGAGATGAGGAAATTCCGCCATGTTGCGGTCAGCTAGTGTTGGAGCCGCACTTCATTTTGCTTCCCGTTTTCATCCTTACGATCGAGGAGAAAAATGCATTTTTCAAATATTGTTAACTTCCTGTTAAACACACACACACACACACACACACACACACACACACACACACACACACAAACACAGAGATATTTGCTGAATTATTAATCAGTGACCAGGGTCACTCCTTTTTAGTTTTATATGAATCACCAGAGACGTTTTGTTTAAATGGTTTGAGCAACGTGTAAAAATCAGCATAAATTCCAGATAACGCTCCATTTATTTCTGCCTCATCACTGTCCTGTTTATCAGCACTCCTGTGACGCAAGGACGCATCACTGTGTGTGCGCGTGTGTGTGTGTGTGTGTGTGCGCGCAATTTTATTCGAGCCGTACCATGCTGACATATCTACAAATTCAAACTCAAACCAGATGTCCGATGCATGTCCAGAAAATCCTCCTCTGCTTCAGTTAAATTAGATATCAACCTTCTGATCTTGCTGCGTGACGAACAATCGCCCCAAACGCTTTAACAAAAGAAAAAATAACCTGTGCGTGTTCTTGTGTGTTTGTGTTTATGTGCATTTGAAAAAAACAAAACAAAAAAAAAAACAGAAGGATGAGGAAGAGGAGGAGGTGTGTGAAGGTGATGATGTTAAGGGTATGGGTTGCCTGATCTCTTGTTCTCCATTACGTCTCTCTCTCTCTCTCTCTCTCTCAGCAGGGTTTGTGTTCTTTGGACTTTTGCCTGCCCAGATGTTTCTTTTTGGGCCACTGTAAGTGATACCTCCAAGCGTGCTGTAGTTTTTTTTTCTTCTTTTCCAAACCCCAGCCTCAACACCCACACCAAGTGCTGTTTCTATAAGCGGAATCAGTATGGATTGGAAGCAATAATCCTGCTCCTCCTCCTCCTTCTTCTCCTCCTCCTCCCTCCTTTCCTGCTTATATAATTCATTATATGCAGCACTGGCGTTGTAAAGAACTTCATAAAAATTACGGTGAGCTGAGACGTGCGTAGGAGGAATGCAGACTTGTTGGACATGAAGAGAAGAAAACCAAGTGGATGGAAGATATGGTGAAACAGTGTGTCGTTCAATTCCCTTGTTTGGGGTTTAATGGTGTTACTGTGATGTGCAGATGAACATCTGGGAGAATTTTTCCATAATGCACTTGATATGTATTCAGATTTAAACCTGAAGTGGGAGTGGCTGAAATAGGAGGTTAATATGTGGAAGTCAGTAGTATCAGCATGGAGCTGCTCAGTTCCTCAGCCTTAGCTATATCACTCAAGTATATTGTTTTTCGTCTGCTTCCTCTAAAGCAGAAAATCTTTTCACACTGTCGCTCGAACGCACTCGGAGGAAAATACTATCCGCCCTCAACTACATACACAAACTGATTTTGACTCCTCCCACATAGAGAGGACAGCCAGTTAGCCTCATGAGCATGACTTTTGACTGCAGGAGGAAACTAGAGTACCCAGAGGGAACCATGCAAGCACAGGAAGACTCATCATGCAAACTCCACACAGAAACCCCTTGCCAATTATGGTAAATAATAATAATAATAATAATAATAATAATAATAATAATAATAATAATAATAATAATAATAATAATAATAATGATGTGGCGGCACGGTGGCGTAGTGGT
>JAQMYF010000016.1:20878081-20892404 GCA_030014195.1 Neosilurus mollespiculum
AAATTTTTGGTAACCATCACTTAATGCAGGCAAAAATAGAAAGAAAAGAGATTCAGAAAGGCATAACCCCCCCCCCCCCCCCCACCCCAAAAAAAAAAAAAAAAAAAAAAAGATCCTGAAATAATAAGTGAATTTAAATTAATCAGTATTGGGAAAGTTTGTACCAGATACAAACAATCATTCAGATTTACATCACTTCAGACTAGTCATTTGACCTAATCTACATGTGTTTGGACTCCCATGTAGGCATGGGGAAAACATGCAAACAACTCCATCAACCTATAGACTAGAGACTAGACTAGACTAGACTTCTAAACCTTCTTGACAGTGCTAATCCCTATACCCCTATGCTGCCTCAAATTATTCACATATATGCTACAATATCCTAAATCAAAAAAAAATAAAATAAAAAAAGACATTTTGAACAGCTGATTCGGTCACAATCAGAGCTAAACCAGTGCTGTAACATGTAATACACAACACTGCACACAGGACTTTGACAAACAGCCTCCAAACTGTTTCTTTCATCAGAAGGGGCATATCTTCTTTAACTGTCAGAGGCGCTTTAGAGAATTTTCTGGGTGCTTGTGTGTATGTGTGTGACCATTTATGTGTGTGTTTGTGACTTGGTAGCATCCTGAAATGCAAATCTGTGACAGAAATAAAGAAAGCCCCCTGTACACTAAGGCGCGCTTGCCTCCTTCTCTCCTCTCATCTGCTGTCAGCATGGTGGGCGTAAAGTATTAAATAATGCAGCACACACGTGCACACTTGGGCTGTCGTGAAGAGAAACACACACAATCTGTCATTTCAAAGGGAGGGAGTCATCCTGGAAAATGTTCTCTAAGGGTGGAGAAATATTGCTAAATATCAAAGTCACTTGTTCATGCACACATGTACCTGAACACACACACACACACACACACACACACACACACACACACACACACACACCAGTTCATACTACAGCATATATCTGTCCAGCATACTTTATTTTACTTTATACACACACACACACACACACACAAAACAGTACACACTTCAGTATGTGTATGTCCAACATCCAATATTTTACCTCTCACACACACACACACACACACACACACACACACACACACACACACACACACACACACACACACACACAGGGAGGGAATGGGCTGCTAACACACACTACCCCAGGCTGGGAGTACAGAGTGAGTGTGTATCCATAATGAGACCTTCTGTTCTTCCCTTACTATCGGAAATTCAGCAAAGCAGAGTCACATGCACAACAAAGAACACACCCAAACATGTGGATGTGTGGTGTATGGTCATGTACATGAACACGTGCGTGCACACACACACACACACACACACACACACACACACACACAGAACAGTACACCTGCTTCAGAGCTATTTTCTGATCCTACTAATTGCTGGTTGAATGTCACTGAAATCTGAAATAACACACATTCGCATCCGTGGTGCTTTCAAACAGGCTAGTCTGTAATTCAGCAGTGATGAGTCCCTACTGTTATTTTATCCCCTACCGTGTGGGCGTGGGATGAACTGAAATAGCAGGCAGACGCTTCTTTTGACGCACACACACACACACACACACACACACACACAAGTACTGGCTAAATAAGATAAATATACATTTTTATATTCATATTAGCAGATATAACTATACATGTGCCATGGTGCAGTTCAACCAGTTTCAAAGTGTCTAATATACAGTATATATATATACAAATATTTAAAAATCAGCCAACAATAGCACGACAAGATTCTCGATCCAGTTTGGCAGTCTCTCAGCAGGAAACCCAAACCCCCCGATTAAAACGTCGAGTGTGTGTCGCCTGCAGTCATCAGCAGCTGTTGTTCGGAGGCCACACCGGCGCGCCGCCAGCCCTACCAACAAGCGCATGACTGCTCCAGTCACTCGTACACTCATGGACGTCGGGAGTGATAATCCCATTAGCCATCTCATTCATAGTACCAGCTTATTCATTCACACCTCGGATGTAAACCCACCATACGAGGGTCGGCTGTTGCTTTAGAAAGTAAGACGATTTACTGGTGACCGGAAAGGTTGAGGTCAAATTGCAGGATTGACAGAGCTAATGCTGAAGCCCCGGACTGCGTGTGTGTGTGTGTGTGTGTGTGTGTGTGTGTATGGTTGAGAGAGACAGAATCTAGTTGTACAGTATATGGACAGCTTGATGCA
Source organism: Neosilurus mollespiculum (assembly GCA_030014195.1). Classification (NCBI taxonomy): domain Eukaryota; kingdom Metazoa; phylum Chordata; class Actinopteri; order Siluriformes; family Plotosidae; genus Neosilurus; species Neosilurus mollespiculum. Next base: position 20,880,297 of record JAQMYF010000016.1, read on the forward strand.
TTTTTTTTTTGTTTGGAAAACGTTTAGCTAGCAAGGTCTCCTTTGTTCATTATGGCAGTGTACTGCTGTCACACCAGAAAAAGAAAATAAAGGGATCAGTATCGGATTTTAAAGGGGCATTGGGACGATCGCTTGAAGAAAACAGCCTAAATATCATGAATGCTGTTATCAAACAAAACATATTTGGAATATTCCTATCGATGGAAACTTGGTTTAGGATGGATACTAGACATGAATTGGATTTATTTGTTTTGTTCGTACAATCGTTCGTTATTTATATGGTTTGTTTGGGGTTTGCAACACACTCTCAATCTTTGGAAACTGTTCAGCAATACAAGATTTCGAAAAGTCCATGTTTTTTTATTAATCCATTTTCACTCGCTCCATACTGGGCTCCAAAACTCTCGACTCCTTTTGATTTGTAACCTGACAGGCTATTTCGCTATTAATCGCTCGTTCACTCTCACTCGTTTGCCAAACTGCTTAATCCTATTAGGGCTGCAGGGAGGCTGGGACCTAACTCAGACAACACTAGGTGAAGGTGGAGTACACCCTGAACAGACCGCCAGACCATCTTAGGGCAACACATACACAACCACTCACACTGATATACACACCTAAGGGGTAATTTGGAACAGCCAATTAGGCTCATGTGCATGTTTTTTTGGACTGTCGGAGAGAAACCAGAGTAATACGCAAACTCTACAAACTCTCTAGCTGTGAGGCGGATGTGCTAACCACTATGCCACCATGCAGCCTGTATTTTGACCATTCAAGGAGTACTGTGATGAATCTTTGACAACTAAATATTTAAACAAGATTTGGATTACACAGGAGGGGAACATTTCCAGTAAATTTAAGTAAAATGTCCTTGAACATTTTAGATGAATGTAAACTGGGGAATTTTTGGAAATATTCCTTGAAGGAAATGGGAATTCCCAGTTTGTTCCTGTCCCATATATGCTTGTTAATTCCTATATATTCCCACTGAAAATTTCAAATGATATGTTTCCAACTTTGAACATTCCCGAACCCCTATACAATATACTATGTATCTTTTGACTTAATAAATAATTGTTATAAATAAAATGCTTTTTGCTCTAACTTGAACTTTTTATAATGTAGTGAAGTGGTGGCTTAGTGGTTAAAGCGATGGGTTACTGATCTGAAGGGCCCTTGAGCAAGGCCATTAACCCTCAACTGCTCAGTTGTATAAAAAATAACACTTATTTTACAATAATAATATAGTAAATAATAATTGTACGTTGCTCTGTATAGCAGCGTCTGCCAAGTGCTGTAAATGTAAATAATAAGAAACTCCACACGATAACCAGATCATTAAACACGTGTGATTAAGAAGACAGTGTGTGGAGAACCAAGAAATTGAGGAACGGGGCTCAGTTTCATGATTTGTTTAGTTTGACCTCATGTATGATTTGAAATGTGATGGGTTTCTCTTGTACTGACCCTGGTGGATGAACATGTAATAATAATCATGTGTTGATCTGTTTGATTCGGTACCTTTCAGCAAGCAGTAAAAAGCTAGCTCAGATTTTGATGTGTTTTCACAGCATTCAATTTAAAAACTTGCACAAATGCTAGCAGTATACGGTGATGCGTATACTCTCTAGTCAGAGTTACAGTTATATTAGCCTACACTGATTTAATGAACGCTTAATAACAAATTAAAATGTGATCTCCGTTTTAGTCTTTTGTACTCTTTGTAAAAAATAAAATAAGTAGCTTTCTTTTTAGTGGTATTTTATAAGCAAACAGTATAATGATATAATTAATCACGATATCATGTCATCATATCATCCCCATCATTCCTAGCCATCCTGATCCAGATGCTTTGACATCTGCCACATGCAGAAATGCAACATAAAACGAGATTAGAGCTTCTACAGGAGGCCAAGATCATCTGAACTACAGGCCCAAATAAAACAGGTTAGAAAAGAAGGGCTGTAATCTTACTCCAAGCCGAGATGCTTTGAAACAGGCATTTTTCATGGAAAATAAATAAATAAATAAATAAATAAAGGTTTTAAAAGTAGCGACCTTATTAAAAGCATTTAAAGTGAGTTTTAACAGTGAGTTCAAAGTGATCAGACTCAGATAAAACTGCAGGAGAGAAGAAGAGAATTGGTACAAAGAGGTGAAAGTGGCGGCACTGAGCTTCGACCTGCCACTGTGGAGGAGGAGTGTGTGTGTGTGTGTGTGTGTGTGTGTGTGTGCATGCGTGCGTGTGTGTGTGTGTGGGTGTTGCGTCAGCTGTATCACACAATTCTGATGACACAGAGGACACAAAATGACTGTGAGCAGTGAGCCAGGCTCATGGACAAACTATTCCTGTTAGTTATAACACTTTAATAATGGAAGGAAACAGTCGACACTTAAAGCCAACAAATTTCTCCTGAATTTCTTACCATTGAATGCTTTCATTCAAAATTTTGTTGCGTTTTTAGTATTTTCGGGAGTTTGGTTTTCAAGCAGAGAATTCATTTCATCTCCTGTTGGTTCCACAAGTCCGGCAGCCATATCCTAGTCATAGAGGAGCCAATCAGTGAGTGCAATTGCTTATATCCAGGGGGTGGGGATATAATAATGCAAAACCATTGTATATAATATTTAAATAAAGTTTGTCAACTTTAAACATTAATTTGAATAACTGAGTTATATGAGTTTGGGTTGAGTGCTTTTATCTACTGTTATTATATATGATAGTTGAATAATGAAATATCTTCTACAGAAATCTATGGAATGGATGTGACTGGGAATGATTATGCATGTTTTTAGCCCTGCAATCATCTGGCATGCTGTTCAGGGTGTAGCCCACCTCTGCTCAGTGTTGGCCGCGATAGGCTCCAACTTCCCCGTGACCCTAGTAGGATTAAGCGGTTCGGAAAATGAATAAGAAATCTATGAAGAATTGATACATCTGAAAGACTGAAGTATTAATGCCAGTACTTGAATTTAATTAAAAACTGCCTCTGTGTGTGTGTGTGTGAGTGTGAGTGTGTACATTTGTCTTATGAACACAACTGCTGTACAAGGTGTTATATGATCAAGTGAAAAGCTTCAGTAATTAAGCAGACCCATCGTTTGCTCCACCCCTCTGCACCATCGCACTTAATCTCCGCTCAGCAGTCAATATTCCGTCACTGTGGGCCATCAGGGGCCCTGAACCCTCACCCAACTCTAACAAGGATACACACACACACACACACACACACACAAAGAGAAAGAGAGAGAGAGAGAGAGAGAGATGATCCAGTTATTGATCCAATCGACATTTGCATTTCAGCTGCCGAGTCTGTGTGCATTCAAAGGAACAGAAATGAGCCAATCATAATGAAGAATTGCTGGGATGAAACCGGGATTTTCCCTCCACTGAGTATGGGATTGTGTCGAGCTGCTCCAACAATAACTGTGCATGAAGGCGGCCATCTGCTAGTTTACATTCTGCAGTTTGCTTTTTGTGCAGTAAAGTTTATTTATTTATCCGAGTGTCATTTGTTCTGCCTGGGACCAGCAATTATCGTAAGCATGAGCTGGACGCAGCGGCACAACTAAACAACCCCGAGTTTGTGGCCAGGTTGTTCACACTTGGACATCACGTTACCTCACACACGTGCACGTGCACACACACACACAGGCACTATTTTAGACCCCAGCTGAGGAATGCGACACATCTTAGCCAGCTGCCTAGTGAAATTTTGGAGATAGTGTGTCGGCACACACACACACACACACACACACACGCACACACACACACACACACACACACACACACACACACACACACACACACACACATTTCTCGTTCTTTGGCACTCTTATATTCTTTATGGTAAAACACTTTACCTTTATTTGGCCTTTTCACATATAAATCACAGAAATGCTTTTTACAGTATGTTGTACATGCAAATGAGAAAATCTCACCCTACATGCCCTGCCCCTTTTCACTGGTTACTCTGCTGTTGCCTGGCCTACATCCATAGGCTTCAGTTGCAAACAGAAATGTGATTGGCTCCTATTGTTTATGATGCAACAACATGGTGCATTGAGAGAAAACTAAAAATATGTTATTAAGACATTAAAATTTATGAGAACAGTGTTGCTAAGCAACTGAGGAACATAGATCAATATCAGCTAGAGTGGGCTCAGGGCGTTTTTTTGTGGAGATTGCATGATCTCCCTGTGCTTGCGTGGGTTTCCTCCAGGGTACTCCAGTTTCCTCCCACAGTTTCAACACATACACATTGACTGTTCCAGATTGCCTTTAGGTGTAAATGTGAGTGTGAATGGTTGTGTGTGTGTGTTAGCCCTGTGATGGTCTGGCAAGCTGTTCAGGGTGTGCCAAACCTTTGCCCAGAGTTGGCTGAGATGGTCTCCAGCCTCCCCATGGCCCTGAAAGGATTAAGCGGTTTGGCAAATGAGTGAATGAATAAGTTTAAGGTTTGCATCTCAGTTAAGGGCCTACCTTGTGTGGGTTTCCTCCGGGGTACTCTGGTTTTCTCCAAAAGTCCAAGGACTTGTACATTAGGTGGACGGGCGACTCTAGATCCATCACAGGTGTGCATGTGAGTGTGAATGTTTGTCTGTGTCTGTAAAGTCCTGTAAGATGTCAGTGACCTGTTCAGGTGTAACCCCACCTCTCTTTCACCCAAAGTGAGCTGTGATTGGCTCCAGCTGATTATTTTATAATAATGTGTTGGTGAAGTTTCCTGTTGGAGAGAACTGGGTTGAGTGAGATGTTTTCTTCATTCCCATCGAGATCGAGTCTTTAAATAAGACTTGTGATACCTTAATCCACTTTTACTCGGAGTGATTTCTGTGGTATTTTGAGATTATGACTCGCTACAGTGTAGGAGATCCCAGTAAGATCTCGGTGTAATTCTATAACAGGCCATGTGATAACCTGCGTTCTTCATGTCAGATTAGAGCGTGAAGATCCTCTAACGATAGAGCTGTGATTACAGAACATTACCTACTTACGTTCTGCTCACATCATAAATCAGCATCATCTGGAAATCAGCTCGTATGGAGAAGGCGCTCGATAAACGAGTGAACGTGAGGTCACATGAGAATGATCGCTTTTAGTTTGTTGTCTTTTAGTTTGTTGTGATGGATTATAGATGCACATCATAGCATTGCACGTGATTTTAAAATGAAAATAAATTATATTTCTCAAAATGGCAATACTGGGTGGCATGGTGGCAAAGTGGTTAGCACGTCTGCCTCACAGCAAGAAGATCCCAGGTTCAATTAGCGGGCTCAGGCGTTTCTGTGTGGAGTTTGCATGTTCTCCCTGTGCTTGCGTGGGTTTGCTCCGGGTACTCTGGTTTCCTCTCACAGTCCAAAAATATGCACAGTAGGCTAACTGGCTGTTCCAAATTGCCCCTAGGTGTGAATGTGAGTGTGAATGGGTGTGTGTGTTACCCTTTGATGGACTGGCGAGCTGTTCAGGGTGTACCCCGCCCTCGCCCAGAGTCGGCTGAGTTAGGTGCCAGCCTTCCCGTGACCTTAAGTAGGATTAATCGTCTTAGAAAATGAATGAATGAATGAATCTCAGGGGCCAAACAGACTGAGACTTTTCTTCCAGATTTGATTCGTGTTCATCCGACAGAGAGGGAGAAAAAAAAATCTGAACAGACTTTATACCCGAGGTAGAAATAAAGTGTTTTATTATTTAATATTTCTTTGACAGTTCTGAAATCGGAGCATAAACACGTCTGAATAAATCACATATGAATTTTTATTTTTATTTGAGACTAACTGTGAAACAAATGTCTCCACAGGCAGCACTGCACACACACACACACACACACACACACACACACACACACACACACACACACACACATACGTTTCTCTTTGAAGACACAAAGCAGTTTTCCATCTAAATATTTCCTGAAGTCCAGTTTCCATCACACACCTGTTCTTCTAATCAAACAAAATAATAGAGACATAAATAATAATTATCGAGGGGACGATTCCAAGATATCCACTGCACCTGAGGAGGATACAGGTTTTGGTATATACTACACAGGAACAGAGGAAGAGCCAACTTTTATACTTTTGATTAATTCAAGAATTATCCAGAGTTTACGGGGTGGATATGTTGATTAGTTCAGTACACAGGAATAGCGTGATGTGATTGGTTGGCTATTTCAGGATTGAAAAATCTTTATTTCCTTCTTATTCTTTTTCTTTCTGCTGCTCCAGTTTGGGGTCACCCCAGTAGATCATCCCTCTCCATCTCTCTCTGACCTCTCTCCATCACACCAATCACCTGCATGTCGTCCCTCACCACCTCCATAAATCTCCTCTTTATCCTTCCTCTTCTCCTCCTACCAACCAGTTCCTCAACATTCTTCCACCAATATCCCGTTCATTCCTCCTCTGCACTAGTCCAAACCATCTCAATCTGTCCTCTCTCACTTTATCCCCAAACACTTATCCCTGTGCTGTCCCTATAATGTATTCATTTATAATTCTGTCCATTCCCTTCCCTTCCAGAGAAAATTGCAGCATCTTCATTACTGACACTTCCAGCTCTGCCCTCTGTCTTTAGTGCTACCACCTCCAAACCGTACAGCCTAGCTGGCCTTTCCCTTTACTCGTATATATCCCCTTCTATCACAGATCACTCCATCCACTCTTCTCCACCCATTCCACCCTGCCTGCACTCTCTCCTTCACTTCTCTACCATGCTCTCCCTTACCTTGGATAGTTCACCACAAGAATTTAAATTCATCCCCCTTCATCATCGCTTCTCCTAACAGCTACACTCTTCCGTCACCCTTCCTCTCATTCACACACACATGTACTCTCTCTTATCTGGACTCTGCTGTCCTTCATTCCTCTTCTCTTCAGTGTGTACCTCCACCTCTCCAGACTCATCTCCACCTGTTCCCTGCTCTCCCTACAGATCATGGTGTCATCCGGTACATGGGCAGATACACAGATAAACAGTGAGCCTGAACAGATACCCTAAACACAGATAGAGATGAACACAGTGAGCAGACAGAGACAGTCGACAGACAGCAGGAGAGATCTGACAACAGAAACGAGAGAGAGAGAGAGAGAGAGAGAGAGAGAGAGAGAGAGAGAGAGAGACAGCTGAATGCAGACAGAAGAGTGAGGGAAAGAAATAGATACAGAGAGATAGAGCCAGATAGACAGATACAGAGAGAAAATAGAGACAGACAGACAGACAGATAGTCACATGGATGCAAGGAGGAGAGACAGACAGACATGCAGACAGAGACAGCAGATATATACTGATGCAGTCCTGGCATGTGTGTTATATCTTAATATCGTAATAGCTCTGGTCTGAGTGAGACAACGTGATAACATCTGGAATAATCTTCAAACAGCAGCCAGCTGTGCTCAATAAAGCGGTAAAAATAAGTGTTCAGGCTAAACTAATATTTAACATTCTTCTCCAAACATGGCCTCCTGTCTGACCTCATCCTGCACTCGAGTCCCAACCTGAGAGACCAGACCAGACCAGAGAGAGACGGGAGGGTTGGGGGGGGGGTGAGTTTTGAAGAAGAAGTAGAAGAAGAAGAAGAAGGAGAGTGAGAGGAAAAAGAAAAAAAAGAGATTGGGGACATAGAAAGATAGACAGAGAGAAAGAAAGAGGGAAAGAGAGACAGACAGAGAGAGACAGACAGGGAGAGACAGAGTGATAGATCGAGATCGAGAAAGACAGAGAGAAAGACCGAGAGAAAGAGAGAGGGAGAGACAGAGAGAGACTGAGAGAGAGAGAGAGAGAGAGAGAGAGAGAGAGATAAAAGCCCTATCCAGGCAGGATTACTTGAAGAGGGATGATAAAGGAACTTCCTTCAGGTACTACTGTACTGTGTGATTTTATTTCCATCTGGATCGTCCGTGTGACTACTTTCTCTGTCTTCCTCTGAGAAACTCATTGACAGAAATATACTCCATGGTCAAAAAGATGTGCACTCCTGAGCCTTACAACCATAAATGTTTCCTCAGATTGGAACTAAAAGACCCCGAATGCTGTTTGAGCATGATGATGCCCCTGTGTAAAGCACAGAGCTCCATGAAGACTTGAATCCTTACAACCACGTCCCAGAATAATCACAACCACGCCCCAGAATCCTCACAACCACATCCCAGAATCCTCACAACCACACCCAAGAATCCTCACAGCCATGCTCAAAAATTCTCACAGCCACACCCAAGAATCCTCACAACCACATCCCAGAATCCTCACAACAACACCCCAGAATCCTCACAGCCACATCCCAGAATCCTCACAACCACACCCCAGAATCCTCACAGCAATGCCCCAGAATCCTCACAACCACATCCCAGAATCCACACAACCACACCCCAGAATCCTCTAAGCCATGCCCCAGAATCCTCACAACCACATCCCAGAATCCTCACAACCACACCCAAGAATCCTCACAGCCATTCCCCAGAATCCTCACAACCACATCCCAGAATCCTCACAACCACACCCAAGAATCCTCACAGCCATACCCCAGAATCCTCACAACCACATCCAAATTCTCACAACCACACCCCAGAATCCTCACATCAATGCCCCAGAATCCTCACAACCACATCCCAGAATCCTCACAACCACACTCCAGAATCCTCTCAGCCATGCCCCAGAATCCTCACAACCACATCCCAGAATCCTCACAACCACACCCCAGAATCCTCTCAGCCATGCCCCAGAATCCTTACAACCACGCCCCAGAATCCTCAGAGCCATGCCCCAGAATCCTCACAACGCTCCAGAATGTAGTACAAAGTGGAGTGGAATTTATTATAACAAGAAAGAGGAAATAAATACATAATGAGAGTCAACAAGGATAAATGGATGTAATGATATGGGTGCACATACTTTTGGATATAAAGTATAGATACAAGGATTGACAGTTGGACAGACTCACAGACAGAGAGACACAAACAGCCTTAAATTCAGACAGACAGACAGACAGGCCGACAGACTGATGGTCGGATGAACATCATTTGATGAATCATAATTATTTACCAGGTGTATTAATGACACACAGTCAAAAAAATGGACAGACAGGTGCACAGACAGACAGACAGATGTCACAATGAATCATAATTATTTACCAGCTGAATTAAAATCACATGTAAATAAACAGATTTCCAAACAATGCAAAATTTAAAATTATTTTTATAATGTGTATATTTTTTGTTCCTGCCTTTCTCTACAGTGTTAATATAACTCTGATTATTTCTCATGATTTTAATTTTTGTTCCTCAATATTGACCGAGTTTTTATTCAATATCGGATTAAAAGAAACGCAGAGCAGCTGTTTGTCTTCTCACTATGTATACTGTGTATAAAACAGTGCTCTGTGTGTGTGTGTGTGTGTGTGTGTGTGTGTGTGTGTGTGTGTGTGTGGATTGATTATAGAAATAGGATGGGAATAATTCAGACGCATGGTTTTTGTGTTTAAAGATGTTCACTGTGGTGAGAATCGACAAGTGCTGGACGGCACAGGAAGAAATCACCACTGTAATAAACACACAACGTCCAGCGTCTCATCCAGGGTCTCGTCCAGCTCTTACTCTGCAGCTCAAGGTCATTTATTAAAGCGGATTTTTGCAGGTAATTTTGGGGTGAATTGTGTCTTTGATGTGACGTGACGATGTGGACGGAGACTCACGGTGAGGGTCTGTCTCTTTGTCTGAATATAAAAGAATAAAATCCTGCTAAATCCACAGCGCTCGCTAAATCTCATGCTTGGTATTCACTGCTGCGTCTCCTTTATATCTGTCTCACGTTCTGTCTCCTTCTCTCTCTCCGTTTCATTCTTTCTCCTCTGTCTGTCTCTCTCACTGTCTCCTTCTCTCTCTCTGTCTCACTCTCTCCTCCCTGTCTGTGTCTCTCTCACTCCTTCTATCTGCCTGTCTCACTCTAACTCCTTCTCTGTCTGTTTTTCTTTCTCCTTTCTGTCTGTCTCACTATCTTTCTCCCTTTTGCTCTGCCTGTCTGTATCTTTTCTTCTCTCTGACTATCTCTCACCTTTCTGCCTGTATATCTCTATTGTCCCCCTTCTTTTCTCTCTCTCTCTCTCTCTCTCTCTCTCTCTCTCTCTCTCTGGACTGATTTGGCAGCCATTTGATGTGTTGATTGGCAGAAGGAGGTGAAGTGTGTGTGTGTGTGTGTGTGTGTGTGTGTGTGTCTGGGGGATTGGGATGTTGATCACTAAATGAAGATCTGTAGTGTTTTCTTGTTATCCAGCTCAGATTCTCTCTGAAGATCAAGTTCAATTAGATGATGAAGCGACACTCGACCCAGAGACGCTGTCTCCCTCCTCAGAGCCGGAGCACAAAGAACAGGACCACCTGTCTCTCTCTCTCTCTCTCTCTCTCTCTCTCTCTCTCTCTCTGAAATGAGCACGCGCGCACACACACACACACAAACACACTGTGTTTAACACACAGAGATTTGTAGTTTTATCGAGATAGACTGATAGATAGATAGATAGATAGATAAATAGATAGATAGATAGATAGATAGATCAGATTGACTGCTTTATAGAGGCAGCTTAACAGAATGACAGACTGAAAGACAAAGACACACAGAAAGTGGCAGACATTTATCTGGGGGAAAAAGGAATGACAACAGACAGACAAACTGAGAAAGGCAGACAGACATACAGACAGAGACAGACAGACATACAGACAGAGACAGACAGGTGTTTGGTTTATTAGTTGAACATTTCCTTTAAGATGTCGTGTTTTCTTGAGCATCAAAAACAGAAAATCCTGTGTGAACTTTCAGATATGAGCAAAAACGTGTGTGTGTGTGTGTGTGTGCGTGTGCGTGTGCGTGTGTGTTATAATACTAACAGTGAAGTTTGGGTCCTACATGATGAAGCTTTCTATTTATATTAAAATGAGCAACTCGTCCTGAGGGAGACATCGAGGGGAATCAGACGACAAACATCCAACATTAGTGTGTGTGTGTGTGTGTGTGTGTGTGTGTGTGTGTGTGTGTTATAAAAGATCACCCAGGAGAAGAACAGCAACAACCAAAAAGGCAACTCCTCATCCAAAGTGGCCCTCTGGAGCCGAGCTGTAGATATAAAACACACACGGCCATAAAATCATAAAAACACGCCGCAAACACACCTCTAAATCTGACAGAGAACAGCAAAGCATTCTGGGATACGATCGCTCACTCCATCTGACACCTGCTCCACAGTGCAGAGATACTGTCACTGCATGAAGATGATTATTGTTCTGTAACAACACGTTCTGCAGTTTTCTGTCAGGAGTGTGTTTATATAAGATGTTTGGATGGAGTCTCCAGTGTCAGTGGAAAACTGATTTTTTTTTTTTTTTTTTTGTAACTGCAAATGGATTACAAACTATGAGGTTTCAGACTTTAATAAATTAAAGTCCAGTATTTGTTGGTATATAATGTTGTCATTCACTAGCTGTGTTTATGTGGAAACAGTAACTTAACTTCAGTGGATTGATTATCTGTTACAGTGCATCATGCAGAGTGTTGTTCCTGACATGCTTCAGAAATTTTCATTTAATAATTATTTTAGTTTAATTATTATTATTTTTATAATAATAATAATAATAATAATAATAATAATAATAATTATTATTATTATTCATTCATTCATTCAATGAATGAATTAATTCATTTTCTAAGCCTCTTTATCCTAATTAGGGTCACGTGGAGGCTGGCGCCCATCTTAGCCAACTCAGGGCAAGGGCAGGGTACATGCTGAACAGCTCACCAAACCACCGCGGGGCAACACATCGTTCACACTCACATCTAGGGGCAATTTGGAACAGCCAATCAGCCTAAAGTGTGTGCATGCAAACTCTACACAGAAACCTTCTTTCTGTGAGGCGAACATACTAACCACTTCATCATAATGCAGCCAAATTATCATCCTCATCATTATCATTATTATTATTATTATTATTATTATTGTTGTTATTATTATTATTATTATTATTATTATTATTATTATTAATGATGATGATGATGAATTGAATTTATTTAGAGAGTGGCAGCATAAAAGTTTCACTTCATGAACTCTATCAAGTAGCGGCCCT
>JAQMYF010000016.1:20897209-20912456 GCA_030014195.1 Neosilurus mollespiculum
TAGACCCAATTTGTGATAGGTGTCATCGGTTTCCAGCATCCCATGCACACATGTTTTGGTCCTGTCCAGCTTTGCAGCCTTTTTGGGATTCCACCTAACCCTTCGGCGGGTCTGTTTGGGATTACTCCACCAGCAACACAGTTTACATCCGCAGAATCCGATCTCATCGCTTTTACGACTTTATTGGCCAGGCGTCTAATATTATTAAGGTGGAAATCTCCATTTGCTCCACCGCACACACATTGGATAAGAGAAATCCTTAATTGTCTCAAATGGGAAAAAATTCGGCACATAATAAGGGGCTCCTTGAGGAAATTTTATATTCAGTGGGACCCTTTTCTTGGTTATGTGAGACAGTTGGACCTTTCTCATCCCTCAAAATAATTCCTTAAGAAAACTTGGAGCAAAATAGCAGGCAGTAGAAAGTACAATATCTGTTTTTTTTTCCTTTTTTGTTTTCTTTTTTCTGCCCTTCTTTATTTTTATATATGTATATACTCTTTATTTCTCCCTTATTCTTCCTTCTCTGATGTTAAAGGTTGTATTGTTGAACTTGTACTCATCTGTGTCTGAGATCTCCTCTCTATGAGGTTGTTTCTATTTATGTTCGACTTTGGCCATGGTTTGTTCTGTATTTGTTTTTTGTTTGAAAATTGAATAAAAATATATAAAAAAAGAAATTCAACTGAATAAACGAACCAGTTTGCTAATTCTGATTGGGCGCCTTTATGCTAATATCCGGAAACTTAAATCCCAACTAGCCAAACCTGGATTCAGAGAACGCTAGCTAGCAAGACATCGACCTGTAGTTGCGGAAGGATTTTAGCCGTTAAATTTAGCCGAAATCGGGAGCACAATCTAAATGTAGCAGGAAAAAAATCCCTATGAGGCAAAATTTAAAGCTAATGAGAGAGAAGTTGGAGCTGCGTTCCTGCATGCTATCATCTCTTTCTCCTTGTCTCTGAAAGAGGCGATTGTGGATTTGAATGGATGGAGAGAAGTGGGCTGAATGGAGCACAACCTTGGGACCTGGAGCTTTTGTGTGGTCGAGAGAGGAGAAGGAGGGAGGGAGGGAGGGAGAGAGGGAGGGAGGAAGAAAAGTGAGGAAGGGGGAGTGAGGTGAAAAAAGCCAGAACAAGAGCGAGGGTAGGAGTGTCAGAGAAGCAAGGAGTGAGGGATACATGGATGAAGAAGAGTAGGAGGGAGGGATGGAGGGAGAGGGCTCTGGCACTACAGATGTGCTCTGCCTTGGACAACCGACTGCGTTTTCTCCTGCCACTGTCGAGCTTTAAGATGGTGGACGACTCTGCGCAACAAAAGCAGCCTTGTCAAAGGAATGCATCAAGAACCTTGGCCAGGATCCCTCCTCTCTCTCTCTCTCTGTCTCTCTCTCTCTCCCTCTCTCTCTCTCGCACTCTCGCTCGCCCGCTCTCGCCTGGCTGGCTTTAAAAAGGGAACGCCGGATTTATTCAACGCTCACCAAATAGGTTCCAATCATTCTTTCTTCTTTGAAACAAAACCTAGCTATCCATCAGGAAGCGACTGCCTCCCTGTACAGGAGGATCATTAGATCTAAACGGCTGATGTGAAGTGAAGCAGGGATAAATCAGTGTCCTCTAAAAGACACTAAACGCAACCCTGTTTCCCAAAAGCACCAGAGCGTGAAGATCATCCGAGCTAATTAGAGAGAGTTTGAGAGTCGTTCTCGAGCCATCGACCTTCTCACATTGCTCCGCCGTGCATTTGGGATTTTCAAGCTGCACATAGTGTTGTTTTTTTCTTTTTTTAAATTCTGCCCCTTCACCAGCTGCGTCTTCAGGCCTCGGGGGTGTTTCGGCAACCCCCTGCTGACCTCGGCACCATTTACCCTCCATGATCACCCAGATCCCCCCCCTCCACCCCCCTCCCAGTCTAATAACACACACGCTACATGCTCTGGAAATGGATAGTTTAAAACAGCCAAAAACATCTGGAAAAACAGAGAGTGTCCGGATGAGACGTCCTGGAAATATCACTAACATCCAAGAACAGAGAGAAGGATCAGGAGTGCATGCTTCAGCTCTCCAAATACACCTTAATTTGTTTTTGAAACCTTGATGGATCTTTGAATAAATAAATCTCCTTCCTTAACCAGCGGTAGAAAGGAACCACTCTGGAGTAAGAACCACAGAGAACATTACATGTATATTTATGGCATTCGGCCAGCACTCCTCTCCAGAGTGACTTACATTTTTATCTCCTTTATACAACGCAGCAGTTGACAGTTAAGGGCCTCGCTCAAGGGCCCAGGGTGGCAGCTCGGTGGTAATGGACTTGAACCCTCACACCTATAACCAATGAACCTTCACTGCCCTCACATGTAGAACAGTGTCCACCATCCCTGTTCCTGGAGCTCTTCCCTCCTGCAGGTTTTATCTCCAGCCGCACCTTTTTAAGCTGATCAAGAACTTCTTAAAGGAGGTTCCTCACCAAACGAGAATATTCTGCAGTTGCTGGTGAATTGGGACAAAATAAATTTTCCAAGACGGCACGATGGTGCACTGGTTAGCACGTCCGCCTCACAGCAAGAAGGCCTGGGTTTGATCCCAGACACAGCGTTTCTGTGTGGAGTTTGCATGTTCTCCCCTTGTTTGCATGGGTTTCATCCAGGTGCTCCAGTTTCCTCCCACAGTCCAAAAACATGCACAGTTCCAAATTGCCCCCAAGTGTGAGTGTGAGTGTGAGCAGTTGTATAGGTGTTGGCCTTATGATGGGCTGGTGAGCTGTTCAGGGTCTTCGCCCAGAGTCGGCTGAGATGGGCTCCAGCCTCCCCGTGACCCTAATTAGGATGAAGCAGCTTAGAAAATGATTGAATTTGACATAAAAGTGCTTTTATTTGATTGTTTTTTACTGTGGATAATAATTCGGAGACATTTTAATCGTGAACTGTTCTTCAGCTACTCATCGTGAACTTTTCTGGCGAGGAAACTGTTACTATCTATTCACCAGCTGGGTCTGATTCTTGTCGCCAAGAAGTGGATCAGTTGTAGAATTCCTGAAAGCCTCTCCAGGCTGTTCCCAGACTATTCTCCAGCATTGCTAATTGTTACTGACTGTCCCTCATATATTTGGTTTTTTAATGGGGCGGAATTCAGGAGAAATTTTCCCGAGTATGAGGCGAGGGGTTAGTGACCGTAGAGAATAGTTTGCGAGTGTTCGGGGGCAGTTTGGAGATTTTTTTCGCAATTGTTGTGAACATATTTGGAACATTAAGCTAGACAAAAAAAAAATTAGGTTGGCGGACCACAGGGAACAGTCAGAGGACACGGCGAATACTTAAACATTTAGAGAATTTTTGGGGAATACTTGGCAGAGTGAATCATGATTAGAAGGTCAGGTGAGCATGATTAGGGTCTTCAGTGTACCAAGAGTTTTATTTCCGGTAGTGATGTTACCTTGTTACCTTGTATACGGCAGGAAAACTTGAAGTTGAACAAAGTCTTCAGGGAGGTGGAGCTCCAGAAATAGTGGTGGTGTCCATGGGTGTAGAACATTTAAGACACCTCAGAGTGGCGATGTGCCGAAAACAGCGTTGCAGTTTCTCAAGACTACGATACGTGATATGAGTTCTGATATACTGCAGATAAAAAGACGTATTTTGGTGCTATTTTTATTCATTCATTCATTCATTCATTCATTCATTCATCTTCTTCCGCTTGTTCCGCAGTCGGGTCGCGGGGGCAGCAGCCTAAGCAGTGACTCCCAGACGTCTCTTTCCTCAGCCACTTCCTCCAGCTCTTCCGGTGTTTGCTATTTTTATTTAATACTAAAATTAATTAAGAGACAAAAAATAATGTACAAATCTGCTTAAAAAAATGGTCAATTACATGTTTTAAAAATATACCACAGAAATAAAGATATTGCTGTAAATGTAATGGGGCAAAATTGATCATGATATTCATATGATATTGTATCATCCAGCCCTGAGCACAAACCTGGATTAGATTCTGTACGGTGAGGTTTTCTGTACGGTGAAGTTTTTTGTACGGTGAAGTTTTCTGTACGGTGAGGTTTTCTGTACGGTGAGGTTTTCTGTACGGTGAAGTTTTTTGTACGGTGAAGTTTTCTGTATGGTGAAGTTTTCTGTACGGTAAGGTTTTTTGTACGGTGAAGTTTTCTGTATGGTGAGGTTTTCTGTACGGTGAGGTTTTCTGTACGGTGAAGTTTTTTGTACGGTGAAGTTTTCTGTACGGTAAGGTTTTTTGTACGGAGAAGTTTTCTGTGTGGTGAGGTTTTCTGTACGGTGAAGTTTTCTGTATGGTGAAGTTTTCTGTACGGTGAGGTTTTCTGTACGGTGAGGTTTTCTGTACGGTGAGATATTCTGTACGGTGAGTTTTTCTGTACGGTGAGATTTTCTGTGCGGTGAGGTTTTCTGTACGGTGAAGTTTTCTGTACAGTGAGGTTTTCTGTACAGTGAAGTTTTCTATACGGTGAAGTTTTCTGTATGGTGAAGTTTTTTGTATGGTGAAGTTTTCTGTACGGTGAAGTTTTCTGTACAGTGAAGTTTTCTGTGCGGTGAGGTTTTCTGTGCGGTGAGGTTTTCTGTACGGTGAAGTTTTCTATACGGTGAAGTTTTCTGTACGGTGAGGTTTTCTGTATGGTGAAGTTTTCTGTATGGTGAAGTTTTTTGTATGGTGAAGTTTTTTGTATGGTGAAGTTTTCTGTGCGGTGAGGTTTTCTGTGCGGTGAGGTTTTCTGTGCGGTGAGGTTTTCTGTACGGTGAGGTTTTCTGTACGGTGAGGTTTTCTGTACGGTGAGGTTTTCTGTACGGTGAAGTTTTTTGTACGGTGAGGTTTTCTGTACGGTGAAGTTTTTTGTATGGTAAAGTTTTCTGTGCGGTGAGGTTTTCTGTACGGTGAGGTTTTCTGTACGGTAAAGTATTTCCTTTTTTAAAACAGGAAGTCAGGGGCTGTTACGCCATGTCTGAGTGCATTACTGATTTAAACCGCAGCCAATAGTGTTCGAGATACAGCATGACAACCTTGCCCCACCCCCACCTCGGCATATCGAAACAAACCTGACAGTAACTTTGTGAAGAATTTAAATTTGGAGAAAAACAGCCAATCAGCCTACTGTGCATGTTTTTGGACTGTGGGAGAAAAACGGAATACCTGGAGGAAACCCACGCAAGCACAGTGAGAACATGCAAACTCCACACACAAACACCCTGAGCCCGGGAATTGAACCCAGGACCTTCTTACTGTGAGGTCGACGTGCTAACCATCACGATTTCATTTTAATTAATTTCTCGGGAAATGTGAGAAAGACGCATCCATGTAATGTACTACAGTTCTTTCTGGGTTCTGTATTTAAGTTTCAGAACCTTGGATAAATGTGGAACAGATAATATTTCTGGAAGGATTTGAAGAAGGAAATGTTTAGAAAGATTAAAGTGATAAATTTCCTTGTTTAGGTCATTAATTTGTAAATTTCGCTCCAATAAAAGCATGATGGAGTTTGGTTGAGGAAAAGGAGTATGTGGTGTGTGTGTGTGTGTGTGTCTTTGTGGTGTGGGGTGTGGTGTGGTGTGTGTGGGGTGTGGCGTTGGTGTGGTGTGTGTGTGTGTGTCTGTGTGTGTGAGTGTGTGTGTCTGTGTGGGGTGTGGGTGTGGTGTGGCGTTGGTGTGGTGTGTGTACTGTTGACTTTGATGTTAAGGATGACAGCAGAAGGGGGTCATTCGAAGGTCACCTCCCTGTCAAAGCAAACTGTTTCCTAAATAAGGGTAAAAGTGTTTCGTCCTTCACACCCAGCGTGAGTGTGTACAGGCAGGTACGAGTATAGCGCTCCGCAAGAACGACTTATCACTGAAAAACAAAATAAGAGGCTTATTTTTACCTGGTCACTCTCTCACAGCAGATAAATGTGGAATCATGAAGCCCCGCCCCTTCTCCTTTTCCCACCCCTCTAGAATTTTTTTAGTACGATTATGAAAAAGTGTTAGCGGTGGGTAGCACACTATAGCACGCATCACTTCCGGCTGAGTCACATCCGCTTTCCTTCAGACTTGAAACTATTGCAAATCTGTAAAAAAAAGATTGCGTTCAGCTTTTGTGTGATATGGAGAATTATTCCATTCTCAGAGGGTGTTATACCCTCGGCCTTCGTTCTCGGCTGATGAAACCCCGTCAATCGGAGTAAAAAAAAAATATATATATATATATATATATATATATATATATCAAACTTCACCTCATTCAGTCATTGCTTATTACCCTCCTCACAGCTAGGCGGTCCTGGGTTCAAGTCCCAGGCTCGGTCGGGGCGTTTCTGTGTGGAGTTTCCTCCGGGTACTCTGGTTTCCTCCCACAGTCCAAAGACATGCACATTAGGCTGACCGGCTGTTCCGAATCGACCCTAGGTGTGAGTGTGAGTGTGAATGGCTGTGCTGTCCTACTGTGTACACACACATTATTATTAATATATATATATATATATTCACATTGTTTTTAGTTTATTTATGTTTATATTTTATATAAATGTTATTTTATGTGCAATATTTGTTTCTTTAGTGAAATATTGAGGGTCTCTGGGTCCAAGAATTTCATTGCCGGTTGTGATGTTCCATTGTTACCTGTAGATAACAAAGAAACTTGAACTTGTGTGGGTGTGTGTGTGTGTTGCCCTCCAATGCACCAGTGAGCTGTTCAGGGTGTACCTTGCCCTCGCCCAGAGTTGGCTGAGATAGGCTTCAGCCTCTCTGCGACCCTACTAGGATTAAGTGTTTCGGTAAATGAATGAATGGCTGGATGGAGGTTTTTTCTGCAGCACTACAGCTGGTTTCACCCCCGTAAAAAAAACAAAAACAAATAAACAAACATACAGCGTGTCTGGTTCACTTCCTGTCACCGAATCCCTTCACTCAGTTTGTCATGTAGATGCCGCTTGAGATACACTCGTTCACGATTTCTGATAGAGAGCAATGTTATTATGTGGCTTTGATCAGAAACGGTAATCCTTCATCCTTATCTGAGTAAACAAACAAACAAACAGGTATAATAAATAAATAAATAAACCGCTGAGGAAACAGCATTCTAAGGACTGAGTTGCACTGAGAGGACAATGAGTCACACACACACACACACACACACACACACTCACACATACACTCACACACACACACTCACACTCACACACACACACTCACACACACACACACACACACACACTCACACTCACACACACACTCACACACACATACACACTCACACACACACTCACACTCACACACTCACACACACACACACACACACACACACTCACACACTCACACACACTCACACACACACATACACACTCACACACACACTCACACTCACACACACACTCACACACACAGATTCAGAGAAAGTCTTCCACTCCTTATCTGTCAGTGTGTCAGTCAGGAGGGACGAGTCGGATGGAGGCGGTGACTAATCTCTGCTGACACGTTTACTAAAGGAGAAGTGAGGGACACAACCGGCACAGACAGGACGGCTAAGCTCGTGTTAGCAATGTGCTAAATATTAGCTATGACAGGGAATAAAGGAAGTAGCTTGTTAGCAGTCTGATAGTGTGTGTGTGTGTGTGTGTGTGTGTGTGTGTGTGTGTGTGCTGTTTACTTTTAATGTGCCTCTTGCACTGTATTTCATTTTTCTTCCATACACACACACACACACACTTTAAGATGAGAGTCCGACCCTGATATTATGATAAATCTGTTATTTTATTTTTGGTGTGTTATTTATTCCACGTCGATGAGTTTACCTCTCACTCGACACTGAAACTGGAGACTCCTTCCTTCAGCGTCTCCTCACACACTTTACATCCACGCCTTTTCCCCCGGATTCGGTAGCTCAGCACACTCTGTTTCCTCCTTCAGGATCTAATCACAGGACGACTGATAGCAAGAACCAGAAACTCGTTCTTTACATTTAATCCAGAGGATCTCACATGTAACTTTGTAATCACATGTTTGGGATGATGTTATGATCAGGGGTCAGAGGTCAGGGATATAATTTACAGCCATCACTGGAGCAGTAGAGGGATAAGGGCCCAAGGACATGACTGTCTCCCTTATGTTAGAGAGAGAGAGAAAGAGAGAGAGAGAGTGAGAGAGAGAGAGAGAGAGAGAGAGAGAGAGAGAGTGAGAGAGAGAGAGAGAGAGAGCGATGAGTGTCTGAATGAATTTTTCTCTCGAGGGAGGAGGAGAGGTCGGTTCAATCTAATAGGAAACAGTGATTAAGGTCAGAATGGGCATATTATCAGCACTCTGTGTGTGTGTGTGTGAGAGAGGTCAGGGTTAAACGCGTGGTTGTGTGTTCTAGGCCTCTAGGTTAAATTTACAGTACTGCTGTGTGTATTTTGAAGGTGAAGGTTAAAGTTTAGAAATTTTTTTCCGTTGTTTTTTTGACAGCACTTCTGGGCAAGTCGAGTCACATGATTGATGATTTGTGGTTGCAGTTTCAGATCAAAAGCTGCGATTCATTATTTCGACTGTGTTCTTTATGAGAACGGTGGCCGCTCGATTAATGCAGAACAGCCAGTGAGCCTCCAATCAGAAAATAGCTGCCAGATTTCCTTCTAAAAAATAAACAAATAAATAAATAATACAATAAACATAAAATATGTTTCAAAAAATATCTCTAATTATTACTTCTGTATATGTTCAAAAAATATTTTAAATTGATAAATAAATATATTTTGTAGTGGTTAGCATGGTTTTGGGTTCAAGTCCCGAGCTCGGCGAGGGTGTGTCTGTGTGGAGTTTGCATGTTCTCCCCATATTTAAGTGGGTTTCCTCCAGGTACTCCAGTTTCCTCTCACAGTCCAAAGACATGCTGAACTGGTGTACGCCGCCTTCAACCAGAGTCAGCTGTGATAGGCTCCACCCTCAGTAGGAGTTTTAGTGACATCACGATCCAACCACCATAACTTATAAGACATACAGAAACAATAAACTTTTAGAAATGTGTTGTTGTGAATATTACCTCTGACTGTGAGAGGCGAAAGAAAGGGGGCGGGGTTATTTGGGATGTCCAATATGGCGGCTCCTGTAGCTGTTGACACTAAAAATTTCAACGCTGTTTAAACTGAGATTTTCTAAACTGTGTGTGAGTTAGGTGTTTATCATCACGATGATCCTGTAATGGTGTGTGTTTAGTTCAGTTACTAAAAATAGTTGGACAGGCCACACCCACAAGCACCAAACTACAAGTTACAGGGTTAATAACACGATCACGGCCTATGATTAATCTCTTTTGACCTTTTCAGACCGATCACGGTTCGAAACCTGTTATCTGAGGACCAGCATCCAAAAAGCAGAAAAAAGTCTCCAAATGTCACTCAGGTGATAATTATGTCTCATCAGGTGCAGCGCTTGATGGACAGACTGACAGATAAATTGATAAATAGATAACTTTGACCTTTAGGCTCTTGGAAAATTTCACTTACAGCTCAAGACCCAAACTGTTTATTAACAAGTGGAAAGTGTGTGTGTGTGTGTGTGTGTGTGTGTGTGTGTGTGTGTGGATACATTATGTGGAAAATAAATTAGGACAGGCTCCCGAGTCATCTCTGTCCAATCAGATGACCAAAGATTAGTCTCCATAATTATAGAAAAGGGCAATGGGGTTGATATGGGAGGAGGTCGGAGGTCGCGGACGTTATAAGTGATTCTGTAGTGGAGTGTAAAGCCGAGCCTCGTCTCCATTCCGCCGGCTGATTGCTGCCTGTCACATTCCCGTCAGCTCATGTAAATTGTGTCTGGCAAGAGATGAAGGGGGAAGTGTGAGCGTGTGTGTGTGTGTGTGTGAAATGGGGAGCGTACTTTCTTTCTGTCCAGTCAAACTGACTATGGCGTTCCCGACGTTCCCATGCTGGATCCGATGTGTCCGTAAATGGTTTCTGGTGGCAATCTGAAGAAGGACATTTTGGTCTCATCCTCCTTAATAGGTTGTCCTCCTCGGGCTAAAATTGAACAGCCCCGACATGGCCTAAGGCAGGCGATAAAAATTCAATAATTCGTCTCGGGGGTCAAAGTCCTGTCATTTTTTTGGGGGGATGGGGTAGTAATTATTCCATACTAACGCTGAGCGCTCAGAGAGATGGGCTTTCTGGAGAGGATATTATATTGTGTGTGTGTGTGTGTGTGTAGAGTGCATGAACTTTGACAGTGCTCTTATCCTTCACAAGTTCCTCCACACGGCTTTAGTGTGGATATAAACATTTAAAAATTAAATCGGAATAATTACAACCTGAGAAACAAATAAAAAAAAAAGTCCTTCAGTATTTTCCTTAAACATTCCTGATGGAGTATTTTTTAAATTTATCAATAATTTTATTTTCACACCTTTATGGTGTTTGTGGAATGTGCAATATTCTCATAAACACTTCAAGTGCATTACAACACGGGTTTAGACAGCCAGCGGCACACACACACACACCCGCGTGACTATATCTACGTACACATACACACACACACACACACACACACACATATACATCTCTCTACTGATTCCCATATATGTCAAAAATCAACGAGCGTAATTCTCCATAAAACGTCGCTGAAAGGAGGAAAATTGAAAACGAGGCGAGTGTGTCCCCTTGGAGACGGAGGAGAAACCGAGGCGGGCCGCATGCCTTGTCAGTTTTTATATGACATTATTATTCCGAGACTCATAAATTCTAGGCATGTTAAGATCTCAGACAACAACAATATGAGATTCAATCAATGCGGCGCTCCCGAAAGGCCATGCTGCCAGGTGACTTCTTTTAAAAAAATCACACGCCGCAGGATTTCTGCATAATTGCACTCTGCTGCGTTTCACCGAGTTAATGTGAAGGAGCGCAGAAAAACACAGGTTCATAAAATCCAGCAAGTGAACGGCAGATCGCATGGGGTGAAGCGCCTCGTCTGAGGGGCGGGAATTCCCACTTGACTGGTCTCACGCCATTTTAGAAGTGAAGTTAGAAGAAAAGTGAGTATGTAAGGTTTACCAAGGTGTAAAAGTTCCGGGGGATGAAGTGAACGTAACCATGAACATGGAAATGATGATGTAGCAAGGGTTGCTTTGTTCATTAGGGAGCTCCGTATGTCGACAAACAGTACCAAGAAAACCATAGCAACCAAAAGTACCTCAAGGTGGTGATGCTAACTCGGAGCTAATAAGGCCTGGAATTTTCTGGTGTTCGTTTTATATCACGCTGCAAATTTAACATCGTTATATTTACTGTTTGCTAGTTTGTTTTGTCTTTATTAAGTTCCTGCCTGTAGCCTAGGATTGACTGCTAGCATCTGGTGAGACATAGCAGCTAGCTACACAACATCAGAAAAAAAAAACATTTGTTCAGGAATCTGAGTCAGCATCACTACCTTGAGCTACTTTTGGTTGCAAAACCTGTCACTGGGTCCAATTTCTTTCTTGCTAGTTAGTGACAGATAGTTTCTATCTTAAGTTTGTTTTTTGTGGTTTCCTCCGTCATGGGGGTTATGTATTATTCGCACTTTGTGTTCATGAACGTTCTCCTAGAGGCGGGGCTTTGGACAAGGAAGACTACTAGATTTTGGAGATGATTCGGATCAAATTCTTGATCCTGGAAATATTTTTAAAGATTCAGTGAGGCTTTTTTTAACATTTTAGTTAAGATGAAGATTGCTGGGCTTGTCAGAGTTTGCACTCTCCGAGTGTTCTTATCATTTACACTTAAGCAAACGATCGAAAGTGACTTACAATTATCATATTTTAGACAACTAAGCAATTGAGGGTTAAGGGCCTTGCTCAAGGGCCCAAAAGTGGTGATAGTGGGGATCAAACCACCTTCAGATCAGTAACCCGTCATCTTAACCACTAAGCCACCACTGCCCTATGTTGTAATGTAGATGTACGCATGTAAAGTATAAATTAATGATGCATCTCGAATAAATGACGAAAGATTTAGAAGTGAAATTAAAAATAATTTTACATTTTAATAATATGGCTATTCTTCTCTCTTATTGGTGGTTGGGAAAATCACTTCACTTCTCATTTGCATACAGTTAAATTCAGTCTGAGGTTATAGGATAAGGCATAAAGATGTTTTTTTCTATTTGTCCTTCAGTCAAGGGGTGTGGCTTAAATTCTAAAGTCTAAAGCTGGACTTAAACTTTAGAAAGATTTGAATTTAACATTATGTTTTCTGTTTGGGGCAGAGCTTCAATAACAGAGTCATCTGTGCTTCAATACTGTTTCTAATCCATCTTTTATATCATCAGAGAAATGGAAAATAATTCTCACCGCAGACTAATTACAAGTTCTGGATTGTGATTGGTCAGAAGGTGATGAGTTCTGGATTGTGATTGGACACTAGGCGCTGGCTCCTAGATTGTGATTGGTCAGAAGGTGGTGAGTTCTGGATTGGTATTGGTCAGAAGGTGGTGAGTTCTGGATTGGTATTGGTCAGAAGGTGATGAGTTCTGGATTGTGATTGGTCAGAAGGTGATGAGTTCTGGCTTGTGATTGGTCAGAAGGTGATGAGTTCTGGATTGTGATTGGACACTAGGCGTGGCTCCTGGATTGTAATTGGTCAGAAGGTGGTGAGTTCTGGATTGGTATTGGTCAGAAGGTGCTGAGTTCTGGATTGTGTTTGGTCAGAAGGTGATTTATGTTGTATAACAGCAGCCCTGACAGTAGTACAGGTTTATATTAATGCATTCACTCCAGTACCCTATCCTTTCTATAGTAACAGATTATTCACAGTCATTGACACACACAATGCTTTATTTATTATCAGCTGCAATCATTAATGATAAATTAGATTTTCTGTATTTTTTTTGTATGAGAATGCAGACATGTGCCTTTGTGTGTGTGTGTGTGTGTGTGTAATGTATTCAGTGATTGAGTGCTTGTCTGATGGTCTCTTAATTAGCATGCTAATGGGAACACGTCCTCGTCTGGGTTTAACGGTGATGACATGGCCGATCTCAGATAAATCATCCTCCACTTCATATCAGCGATGCTTTAATCAATGAACCGATCAATCTACGTGCCACATCCTGCCGAGAGTAATACCATCTCCGGAGGAAACCGGGAGGCCACAGTGATTAAACAGGGTTTAGCTGTTTTCTTTTCCTGCAGCTCAGAATCAGGTTCGAATATTCTGCAGTACAGCTTTAATATTTACTTCAAATAAAAATATAACAGTAAATAAAATTTTTCAAAATCCCCCAAAAAATATAACAGTAAAAAAAATTCTTAAAATCCAAAAAAAAATGTTTTTTACGTGTTTTATTTCCAACTCATGAACAATCCGAGTGAATATTATCATCATAAACATCACAACATTTCTCTTAATCCTCACTGACTCTGTGATTCGCATGATTTTAAAAATAATAAAATGAATCATTCTTGTTAAAAAATGTTCTAACCTTTATTTTTATTATTGTCTTATTATTTAACTTATTATTAAATATATGTATTAATTATATAACAAGTATTAGATTAGATCGGATTAGATTGTAATAGATTATTAAACCTATAGATGGGCTAACTAGTATAACCAGGTTTAGGGTTTCTGACGGTCAAATAATGTAACAGATCCGGTTGCAGATAATGTTCCGGACGAAGATTAGGTTGCACCTCCCACAATATCTCTAACATGGAGACCCAAACTGTAACATTATTCGACTCTTGGTTATTAAAGGTTACAGATTAGGTTTGAAATAAAGATGCAGATCAGGTTTGTAATAGTTTTTCCAGATCAGGTTAGAGATTATTTTGCAGATCAGGTTGGAGATAAGGATGCAGATAGGGTTGGAGAAGATGTTACAGATCAGGTTGGTGATGATGTTGCAGATCAGGTTGGTGATAGTAGTACAGATCTGGTTGGAGATAGTGGTACAGATCGGGTTGGAGATAATGTTACAGATCGGGTTGGAGATAATGTTACAGATCAGGTTGGAGATGATGTTGCAGATCAGGTTGGAGATAATGTTACAGATCGGGATGGCGATAATGTAGCAGATCGGATTGAAGATAATGTCACAGATAAGGTTGGAGTTGATGTTTCAGAACGGGTTGGGGATAATGTTACAGATGAGGTTGGAGATGATGTTGCAGATCAGGTTGGGGATAATGTTACAGATTAGATTGGAGGTGATGTTGCAGATCGGGTTGGGGATAATGTTACAGATCAGGTTAGGGATAATGTTACAGATTAGATTGGAGGTGATGTTGCAGATCGGGTTGGGGATAATGTTACAGATCAGGTTGGGGATAATGTTACAGATTAGATTGGAGGTGATGTTGCAGATCGGGTTTGGGTATAATGTTACAGATTAGGTTGGTGATGATGTTACAGATCTGGTTGGTGATCGTGGTACAGATCAGGTTGGAGATAGTGGTACAGATCGGATTGGAGATAATGTTACAGATGATGTTGGAGATGATGTTGCAGATCTGGTTGGGGATAATGTTACAGATCAGGTTGGAGAGCATATTGCAGATCAGGTTAGTGATAGTGGTACAGATCAGGTTGGAGATAGTGGTACAGATCGAGTTGGAGATAATGCTATAGATGATGTTGGAGATGATGTTGCAGACCAGGTTGGAGAAGATGTTACAGATCAGGTTGGAGATGATGTTGCAGATCGAGTTGGTGATAGTGGTACAGATCAGGTTAGGGATAGTGGTACAGATCGGGTTGGAGATAATGTTACAGATTAGGTTGGAGATGATGTTGCAGATTGGGTTGGAGATAATGTTGCAGATTGGGTTGGGGATAATGTTACAGATCAGATTGGAGATGATGTTACAGATCACGTTGGTGATAGTGGTACAGGTCGGGATGAGGATAATGTTGGAGGATAGGTTAGAGTCGTGGTGCTCAATGTCGATGTTATTTTGGACTCGATTCTTGGTGATTATTTTGGTGCCCAGCTGTCGCGCATTACAGCCAATAAATGTGCGATGGCACTCCTCAATTTAAAATAAAGCCGCTCTCCTCCACGTGTTTAATAGACCTGCTACACCAGCACAGCAGTCTGTGTGTGTGTGTGTGTGTGTGTGTGTGTGTGTGTGTGTGTGTGTGTGTGTGAAGATTGTGTAAAGTATAGAGAAACATATCTGGAGCTGTTATGACCCTGTTTGATGATCGGATTATAAATGTTGTCTAAAGCATGGCTGGGGGGGGGGGGGGGGGGGGGGGGGGGGGGGGGGGGGGGGGGGGGGGGGGGGGGGGGGGGGGGGGGGGGGGG
>JAQMYF010000016.1:20934976-20947476 GCA_030014195.1 Neosilurus mollespiculum
AAACTCTCTCTCTCTCTCTCTCTCTCTCTCTCTCTCTCTCTCTCTCTCTTCCTATCTCTCTCTCTTTCTCTCTCTCTCTCTCTTTCTCTCTCTCTCTCTCTCTCTCTCTCCCCCAGCCATCCTGCTCTGATTGACAGATGAAAATTGGTAATGTTAAGCATTTCATATGTTATAGCGCCTGACATTTGCTAGCCCGCTCGCTGTGTCAATATTGTTGCAGAGTTCGTCCTCTTTATGAGAGAACGTTATACACCAGCGATGGTTTTGAAGTGGCTGTGGTTTTTTATGTTGTTTTAAAGGACAAACAGATAAACACGTGAATATTACTGTTTTATTGCTTTGGCTGGATTTAATAATTTTATTGAGAAAATTAGGTGGGTTTTTTGTTTTGTTTCTTTCCATCAGTGTTTAAAGGGAAATTATTGTCTTTTACATGAAATTAGACAAATAAAAATTTTAAAACCCACCCATATTCAGTATTATGTTAAAATATTGTCTTACACACAAAAAAAAAAGAAAATAAGGTTAAAATAAAAGTACCACCCAGCGAGATGTTTTTCCCATCGGTGTTTCTGTCCAGTGACGTCTTTTGTTCACCATAAAACAGTTTTTTTTACAAAAAACACCCAATCAGCGGTCAATAAAATACATTAGTACCAATATAATTATATATTTAATAAATTTTTCTTTGTCTGTATGTTCTTCCACAATTAAGACTTATTTTAAAAGTCAAACAAAATTATAGATATAAAAATAATACCAGGTCAATTCCTAATGTCAGGATTTTAAACATAAAAAATAAATAAATTATATTAAAAAAACCCACATCATTAACAACAATTAAATAAGATTCTTGTTTGTTTGTTTTTTGTTTTAGTTTGCTGTTTACTGCCAATAAATAAATAAATAAATAAATAATAAAAGCTCTTGATGGTATGTTTTTTCACCAGCTTGAGACCAATATTGTTGTGTTCCAAAATAAATAAATAAATAAATACATAAATAAATACATAAATAAATCCCAGTCGGTGTATTTTCCTTCCTGTGTTTAAGGCTGATATTATTTTCCTCCAGCAGAAGCTCATGGTCTCTCATAATCGAGGTGTCTCCATTTCTGCAAGCTCATGTTTAGGGATGAGAGTGGTGCTGACTGTAAAATTGAGCCACGGTGATTGATTCGTGTCGCACGGCAGCCCTTCGACCCTCTCCGTCGCCGTGCAGAGGGGATCTTAGCGACCCGGTCGAATCTACTGCTGTGAGTGTGATTAGTAGATGATGTTGTAATCTGTTGCACATTAGCACTGGGATTTCAGTGAGTTTTTTTACCTGCTAGCTGAGCAGAGAATAACATGGCGCCGTGTTTGAACTTCTTGACCCGGTGGGTGACGCCACGGTGGTGCGTAATGCTCGCTTTATTGAGCTACACGATTCTCATTAAGGAGTTTGTAATTATGAAAAAAAAATGGAGCCCTTTCCCCGTTTTCCTCCATGACGGACGGGGATTAGCAGCTCGCGCTCTCGACGAATACCTGATTCAGATGTGCTGCTCACATGACGCGTTTCTTCTCTGTTATTAGGGGAGCATGGGGATTACGGGATATATTTCAACCTTACGCAGGCACGCATTTCAGTCTGCTATGGATTTAAACATCAGACTTTTTATTTTGTAAAATATTAATAATGGAGAGACTCTGGTCCTTATTTATTTCACCAGACACAAAATAAATTTCTTCATAAATAATAAGCAGGAGTTTTTACTCATTCATATCCTGAGCTTCCCTCCTGAGAGGGTGTCTACATTTTTGTATAAGAATCTCATTAACGTGAACCTCGACTGTCTTTATACTCTATAACTGTGGATAAGTTCCTGTGATGTTACGTACAAATTACACTGTCACGTTTTACTCATGCTTAAATCACATTTGCACCTGGATTCGGTCACTGGTCATTTGATGAAACCCTGTAAAGAAAATAATTAAAATTATATCCATAAATTAAGAGAAATTATACTAACCTTTACATTACAACAAGACAAGAGCACCCTGTGGGGCGGAGACAAAGCTAGCTAACCTGCTGAATACTTAGCCTGGTCCAAACTGTGCTTAAGAGGCACCATTTCACATTTAAGCTCCATTTACGCATCAAAGTAAAGATGTCCATTTCAAACATTTTAACTGACACCATCCTCAGACTTCTGTACATGATGCACATTGGCGTCGACGTAAAGCAATACATCCTGGGGGCAGTACCGAGGCGGCAAGGTACAACATGGTGACGCTGGAGGAGATCGTAGTCATGTACTTATTTAAGAAAGATGTTGGGTTGCGATAGATGTTCAGAATGTCTTAGAAAGGTAAGTCTATTGGGCCCGAGCCTAATGACTCATCAGGCTGGTGCTTATCCCCGGTTGCTACGTAGCGTGTAGCAACTAGGAGTTCAGCTCTTCCTGGATGGGACGCTAGTCCATCATAAGTTACCTTCCCAGTGTTTTTACTGGTACTGATTTATACTGCTTGGTGGACAGAGGCACACTTGTGCTTAAGACCTTGCCCAGGGGTCTTAGCACGGTGGGGGTCTAAAGGGGATTCAAACCCACGACCTCTTGATTATGAGCCCAGCACCCTAACCGCTACACCACCGGCTCCACACTTATGAAGAACGTCTTAGAAGCTCACAGAAACTCTCTTTAAATGTTCCCCATGCTACACTGACACAAAAAATTTATTTTGGACATGTTCAAAAAGAAGCTGTCAGGATTTGTAGAATTGAACCACTTCTTACATCATAATAATTTATTCACCAGCTATTTGATAAGTTTGCATTGAGTAGCTAGAGATCAGTTCACAACTCAGAACAACAATGAAGTTTCCTAAACCAAGTAATTTAAATATGTTAATTATTACTGCTTATTAATATAAACATGTGAGTACGGTATTATTGGGTTGGCATGGTGGTGTAGTGGTTAGCACATCCGCCACACAACAAGAAGGTCCTGGGTTCAATTCCCGATTCCTGCTCGGGCATTTCTGTGTAGAGTTGACATGTTCTCTCCGTGCTTGCCAGGGTTTCCTCCGGGTACTCCGGTTTCCTCCCACAGTACAAAAACATGCACAGTAGGCTAACTGGCTGTCCCAAATCTCCCCTAGGTGTGAGTGTGATTGTGAATGGTTGTATGTGTGTTGGCCCTGGGATGGCCTGGTGAGCTGTTCAGGGTGTACCCCGCCCTCACCCAGAATCGGCTGAGATGGACTCCACCTTCCCCAGACCGCAATTAGGATTAAGCGGTTTAGAAAACAAATGAATGGAATTCTTAAAAGAGATTGTTTGGTTCAGATGGAGGTGTGAACCATTTCAACTGATTCATTAAAAAGAATCAGTGCAAAAGATTCATCTGAAGAGTCAAATTACTAGGAGCTGGCAGTGCTCTGATTGGCTGATCGTGAAGGGAAAAAATAAACAGTAAATAATCGTTTCATTCATTCATTTATTTTTATCTCATAATAAAGTGATAAAATGAGCATGTGAGTGATTGTAGTCGGACAGGACTTAGTCTAGACATGATAACATGACAATAAAATTCTCTTGCTGTACTGTAGTGTGTATTTACGGGACAAAAAGGTGACAGTGGTGTGTGTTTATTCTGCAGGTGATGGAGCTGATTTTGACGGAGTGTGTTTTTTAAGCGTGACTCTGAGTGATGTGTGTGTCTTATCCGGGATCCAGGATCCTCTCGTTCTGCCCTCTTTTGGGCAGGAGTGTGTTTGTTGAGTAAATGTTTGGTCCTGAGCTACTGAGCAGCTCCATGTCTCAACAGCAAGCCTAAAAAAATTACACACCCTCCATCCGTCTCCCTGTCTGTCTCCCTGTCTGTCTGTCTGTCTTCTTCTCATGTTGGCATTATCTCCAAACTCCTTCTGACCACAAAAAAGGTCACGGTGTCTTCTAATGATTGTTTTTGTCCTGCTGATTTATCATCACGTGACACTTTGATCTGCCTCCACACACTCTCTGATGTTCTGTTTATTCCTTCCTAAGTTCCTTAAAATTATCCTTTAGTGGATTTGTAGCTTACCTGAGTTTATACACTCAAATAGATTCCTTCATCTTCAGTAAGCACTTTATCCTGATCAGGGTGACGGGGAACCTGGAGGTGGAGTCATTGCTTCTACCCCAGGAACCAGGACCACTGGGCACCAGGAGGAAACACACCTCTTGGCACAAGAATGCCACGATCTGATTGGTCCATTATCTAGGTATAATAGATATTATCCACCCTACAAACTTCAATTTTTTAAAATGTAAAAATAAACCATAAAATTTTTTTACTTGCTTTCTTATTTTCCTGTGTCGTATATACTAAAACTAAACTTTAAGAACTAATTTCATTTCCAACTTAAATTTATCCAGTATTTTATTTTGTTACTTACATTTTTTTTAACCTAAAATAATTATCAATATTTTGGACCTTTAAATACACAGTTGCCTCATTACCAATCTAATAACAAAAATTTATCCCAAAAATAAAGGGGAAAAAGGCTAATTTTAAAAGCTTTATTGATTTTAGCACTTATCATCTCCTTATTTTTACAGAATATTATTTACTCTAATATTAATAATTATATGTTTGTTGCTAGTTTGTTTCAATTCTTTTGTATGTTAGCAGGTAACTTTCTAACCAGATCTTGTAGCTTTTTTACTAAACTAGAACAGTAAAATTGACTTAAAATGTCTCAGTGCATATCATCACCTAAAATAAATTTTTAGATCATAGGTTACTAGAGTTTATCAGTGAAATTTAGTTTAGTTTCCTCGTTAATTTTAAAAATTGTTTCACATAGGTATCAGATTAAAAAGCAACATTTCAAGTTTGTTGATACTTATTAATTAAAATCATTAATTAAATGAATTATCATTAATTAGATCATTAATTAAATTAATTATTATTAATTAAAATGATTAGTTAGTACTTAAAAATAACGGCATAATTACAATTTATCAGAGAATGTTTTTCTTTGACATTTAACAGAAAATAGAATAGAATAGAAATTGTTGTACCACACAGGTGACAAGTTAAAAAATAGAATTCATCATTGTAATTTTATTATCCCTTTTAGTACTTTAGGTTTTAAGCTAAAATTTAACAGAGAAATTTAGTTAATGAGTAAACAAACGCACACACACACACACACACACACACACACACACACACACACACACACACACAACGTTAATGTGTAGAATTTTGCCCGGAAACATTACTGTACGTAGGTGAAACTCAGGATCTTGTTCAGGGTAATTGCTAATATTGATGTTGCTCCAAATCAGTGCAAAACTCCAGATCAATACCATCATCAGGTATCAATAGACTGTGTGTTGGAGAGCATCTCTGTTTCAGGTGGTATTAAAGATTCATGCTCAGCCCCGAGATAGTCAGTAATCTGGGCTTTCAGGGAGCTGGAGATGCTATCTCAGATAATCCAGGGATTAAGAACGCACCCAACTAATGGCACACAGCGAGCAGAGATGCTTTTTAGCCAAAATCCCAAAGCCCAAATGCTCAATAGGCCATATGCATTTAACATCAGGAAGGTCTGGAGGCTTCTCCACTTTCAGCTCGGACCATTTGGACACCTTTTGTTTGTGTCTCTCTTAAAACTATAAAACAAGTCTCTGCTTGTTCTTTATCTGTGTCGTGGCGAAAGAAGACTGTTTCAATTCCAGGAGTCATGCTCTCTCTCTCTCTCTCTCTCTCTCTATATATATATATATATATATATATATATATATATAATAGGTTATATTTTTAACTGATTATTTACTTATATTTAAGTAAATCACTTTTTTAGCCGGTTTATTTTACATTATTCCAGATTTTTTTCTAATCACAATTCTTTCAAAAATCAACCACAAGTCCATTTATTTATTATTTTTATTTATTTATTTATTTTGTGACACATCACAGCAAAGTGGGTATTAAGTTGATATTTATTAATTTAGAGTTATTGGTACCATTCTGTAGCTGAAGCTTTAAAATGAGACCAGATTTTCTAATATAATTGTCTAGTTTTGGAGAAAACTCAACAAAGAATCAAACAAAGTATTTAATCATTTCCGACTTCATACCCACTTCATACTCACTTCATACTCACTTCATACCCACTTCATACTCATTTCGCTGTGATGGGTCACATTTATTTATTTATTTATTTGTTTGTTTGTTTAGAAAGTACGATATGTACATGGTTTAATGTCAAGCTTGTAGAAGTTAATACAAAACTTTCCTGAAGGATGTAAATGAAAAATTTAATTTTACTGTAAATTTCAGCAGATTCTTAAGAATAGCCAGAGTTTGATGTTTCTTTGTAGAAATGCCAGACACTTTTTTGTGTAAACAACGGATACAAAGAATTTGAGAAATTCTTTTCAAAAAAGTATTATTTATTTTAATATATTAAACTTTTTTTATTTTAAAAAGCATTGAATTGTATATGTTTTGTCTGTAGAATGTAGAACCCTTAAACAGAGTGTTTCCCCGTAAGAAGGTTAAGAACCGTCAATTATCCACCAAAAACATGTTTTTAAAAAATTGAAATAAAGTGTCATGTATCATCGTCATTATCATCATCATCAACATCATCACCATGGTCACTCTGGCTCGTAGCCAAACAGAATGCAGCATTCTGTGCTCATGCTTGTTTTTTCCAGTGATTTCTGAGTGAACATGTGATGGTCACATGACCTTGCGGATTAATTTATATGAAGCTCATGATTTGTGACCCAATGTAACCAGATAAAAATTTCTCTGTTAAACTGTATTGTAATTTATTGTGGCGTCTGGTGGCGAGACTGTGAGACTACACTTTAATTAGTATTTATTTCGGCTGTAATCCCTCACTGCTGCTGCATGGTGAAGAAGCGAAGTGAGCGCCAGTGTTCACACACACACAAAATAAAACGCTTCTCCTTAAATAAACTCGTTGCACTTGACTTGAGAGAGATGTGTTTGTCTTGGAAAGGTGAAGTGGCGTATCCTGAATCTCCCACTCCGGGAAAGGAAAAGACTGAAAGATGGGAAGGTGGAAAACTATGAATAACGTCACCTGTCCTGCGGTTCGAGTCATTTCAGGTGTCGGATGTGCGTTCGCTAAACCACAGATTCACGCTAGTTTATTTTCTAAGCTTCAAGATGACTATATTTGAATTTATCAGGATTATTCCGGATTTGGATTTGAAAGCGAAATAGTTAAAAGCACATAACCGTGATTCAGGACAAAACCCATCGAATTCACTGCCACTGAATGGGTTTATTTTTAGCACTGAGCTTAAAACAAATTGATGACCCCCATTTACTTTCCCTCGTGTACATAAGCAACATCACTGACCCTTTTTTTTTCAACTCACGTGAATCATTGCTGCTGATTTTCTAATCGGGGGGATTACAACAAGGGCCTTTTGTGGAAAAGGGAGGCTTACATTAAGGGTCTCTGAGCGAGCAGTAAGCCAGAATAAAAGCACTTTCCAAAATCAGAGAGCACTAAAAGGCCTTGTGTTAGTGTTAGCGTTAGCATTGGCGTAGTGGGATGAGCAGACTGTCGGGAAATGCCATGGATCAGCGAATCGAAGTACATAATGCGGAAGCTGGTTTTTATTTTAAAGTAATGTCAATACGAAGTAAAAAAATTCAAAACGCAAACATTTTGTTTGAGTGAAACACGATGTTATCACCATGTTGGATAACAAGGCTAAAAACATTGCTACAACTGAGGTGTAAAGCTCTGATTAGTTAAGATGACGGCGAGGGAGGGAAAAACGTTTAAATCTTTCATTACTTATAAACTCAGTTTTTAAACTAATAATAACAAAAATATTATATTATAAATCACTTTTCTAACACACGCACACATACACACAAACACACACAAACACACACACGGATATATGCTGTCTGCTTATATATATATATATATATATATATATATATGCAAATGTGGACACGCCCCCCGTCTCCTACTGCCAATACTATTAGCATAATATCCTGAACATTAACTAGCCTGTTAGCTAACTGCTAATAAATCATCTCCTAATTCAGTATCAGAAGCTTGATTTGTTTTTCTCAGGTTCTCACTGATTTATTTTAAACCAGGAAGTGACATGATGTTACCATGGCAACCATCTATATACATGCCAGTTCAAAATTTAAATATTTCTTAGTTTGAATTGATTTAAATTATTATATAAGAATGAATGTGTACATCAGCGAAAGTGATTAATGGAACCATCTTTCTGTCCACTGAGTTCAGATCATTAACGTTCTCAGATTTTAATTTATGCAAGTTGGTTTTAATTAGGATTCCGAGGTGATAGGTTGGGAGACCTCACATTTCTCCACTTTTTTTTTTTTCTTCCACCTGACTGTTTTTAGGAAATAATCTCATGAAAGACTTTTCCGATCCTTATCAGACTTTATTTACTCCTTTGTGGTTTATCCAGATGCCAATTGTTTTTCAGAATGCTACGTTAAGATTTTATGAATTTATTGGTATTTTAAATTTCAATAAACCTGAGATTCCTCCCCTGCTCAGCTCAAATTAACAGGCTGGTTTAAATTCATTATTCAGACTGGTTTAAAGTGATGATTGAAGGAAACTTTGCTAAATAATAATAATAATAATAATAATAATAATAATAATAATAATAATAATAATGATGATGATGATGATGATGATGATGATGATGATTATAATAATAATAATGATAATGATGATGATGATTATAATAGTAATAATAGTAATAATAATAATAATAATAATAATAATAATAATCATAATAATAACTTGAAAAATTCCTGAAGAAATTTTGAGATGTGGCTGTAACTGCTGCTGGAAAATATGTGAAAACTGGCGCACTGAACTGTAGAACACAGAAGAATTCCTCACAGTTTACACAGGTTTCTAAGTATAAGTAATAAGAAATAATATAAGTATAAGAAATAATAAGTCAAAGAGTCAAAGCATATATGCTTTAACTGTAACTATTATTGTAAGGTTTAAGCCAAGCTCTATACCAGGACTATTCAATTAATTTGGAACGAGGGCCGGGTCATGAAAACAATCCCAAATGAGGGGAGGAGAGTGGATACCACGAAAAGGTGATTGGTCCACTATAGCAGGTTGTGACACAGGGAGGCGGGGCAAACAAATTTGAAATTTTAAGTTGAGAGTGTTAAAACCAATTTAAATAAAGTATTAATACAAAGAACAAAGGTGTTGTCAAGATACTGGGCAGTGGGTAGAAAAATCTTATTTCTCTTGAACCAATAGAATGGATTTATGGCGTTTTGGAAAAGAGCTCTTCATATTTCTTCATATAAAGAGCTCTTCATATTTCTTCATTATTTTGTAAATGCATAATGACATTAGTACATTGTAGTATATCAAGACATATAGGCCCAAAGCATTTCTACATTCAAATGATTAAAAAACACCACACTGAGTAAACAATCCAGGTGAGCCGCATCAAAGACATTTAGAATTTATAACTAACAGACAACATCCACTTCACACAACTGTACCAACAAAAACAACAGGAGAGTAATATGGTATTAAATACAACTATAACAATATATGAGTGAACAGTAAGGTATAATAAGACTACTAATTACTACTGAACAGAACTGTTAGTTCGTAACTGATTTAGTCACGAACATTTCACATCAAATGAGAGAAGAGAGATTTTTTTTATTTAGCGTGTGTGTGTGTGTGGGAGACAGAGGGATAACTGTTTCACGGGTATGGGAGGCGGAAGAGCAGGTGAGCGTGTGTGTGTTTGTGTGTGTGTGTATGTGTGTGTGTGTGTGTGTGTGTGTGTGTGTGTGTGTGTGTGTGAGACCTGCAGATTAAACTGGCAGTTACTGACAGTTTTAAATTGCCTTTTAAACTGAAGTAATGTCTTAGGCACACGTCTTGCTTTTGGTCTTCTAATTTGAAAACTGTATTTCCCATCGCAGTGAAGTTGACAGTATTTGAGAGCTAAGAATTTGGTGAACACTGTGATACAAATTATTTCGCTGTACTGTAAAAAGTGTTTAAACAGTCACAATTTATATATGATTTTAAATGATTTAAAAATGGTAATGCGAAACGGCAATAAAACGAATAGCTTACTTCATGGCGCTGAGACACAGGTTTTGATATATACATTGCGTGGGTGCACTTTGCCGTTCAGGCCGCGTTAAGTGCGAATGAAGAATAATAAAAAGAAGAAAATGAAGAATAATAAAGAGACCCATTTTTCGGGGTGAATAGTAATATGTGTCTGCTCTTAAGTGCAAACATAATAATAATAATAATAATAATAATAATAATAATAATAATAATAATAAAAATAATAATAAAAATAAGGATGATAATAAAAATAATGATAATAATAACAATGATAATAATAAGAAGAAGAAGAAGAAGAAAATGCAAATAAACAAAAGGTGCTGACTTCTTAGTTTATAGTTTGTAGTTTGTTATATTAGTGGTAATTGATGTAGTAAAGTGAATTATAAATAATTAAATAGGGTTCATGATAATAATATAACATGATAATAAATCATGTTGTTTATACAATTTTACTTCAAACATTATTGTACATGTGCTAATATTTCATACGGATAAAATTTCATTTTTAAAATAAATGTGAAATGTAGGGAGAAAAATGTGACCCAGTCTGGCAAAATGAGTCACAGTGACCAAAAATTTTAAATTGAGTTAGCCATACCATTTTAAAGCTTAGAGTCTCCTCTTTTAAATGGTATGGCTAACTCAATTTTGAATTTTTGGTCACTGTGACTTATTTTGCCAGACTGGGTCACAAATAATAAAATGTTTTTAAAGAATCTGATGTTGTGTAATTGTTATTTATTTCCCATGTGGAAAAGATTCCAGAAATGAATATCATCACTTCTGAATTATTGTCAGTGGGTTTTTTTTTTTTTACTGAAGCGAAACATCTTTCTGCTGCATGTCATGGAAAAATCTAAGAATGGTGAAGACCACAGGAGTGGCACATCTTTGGCAGAACGTCCAGTGGAAAAAGTGAAAGAGAGAGAAAGAGTTGCCATGT
Source organism: Neosilurus mollespiculum (assembly GCA_030014195.1). Lineage (NCBI taxonomy): Eukaryota > Metazoa > Chordata > Actinopteri > Siluriformes > Plotosidae > Neosilurus > Neosilurus mollespiculum. The sequence continues at coordinate 20,946,086 of JAQMYF010000016.1, forward strand.
TGTGGATAAACAGATTTTCTTCTGTAATAATTAATATTTTTTTAAAACCTCAGTTGATTTGAGCTATTATTTATGAATCTATTTTTTGGTTGTTGTTGTTTTTTTATTTCATAATTTAGGAACATGTTGATGTTCCCTCTGTGAATAAGTGAAATCCTCCTTTTCTGAGGTTTTGTAACCACACTGCACACAATAAATTCTTTAAGAAGGGGGGGGGGGGGTATTAATAATATTTTTAAATATGTGACCTGTTTTTATTTTCAGAAGCAGTACCTAAAATATTTTATATAATGCTATAAATTCATTCATTCATTCATTTTCTGAACCGCTTCATCCTAATTAGGGTCGCAGGGAGGCTGGAGCCCATCTCAGGCGACTCTGGGTGAGGGCAGGGTACACCCTGAACAGCTCACCAGGCCATAACATGGCATAATGATATAAATATAATTAGCAATTAGCAGAATATCGAATGTTCAGAAGTTACGGAAGAGTTACTCACATGTGGGAGTCTAAAATAGGGGCATGTCTTAGTTGGACTGAATTCTGATCTTCTTTGTGTGATATCAACTCCAGTGTTCCGTGATGTCAGGTTTATCATCTATAAAAAGAATGCCTCATTACTCAGACATCTTCATCTTCATTTTCTTCATCTTCATCCGCTTGTTCCTGGGTCAGGTCGCGGGAGCAGCAGCCTAAGCAGTAAGGTCCAGACGTCTCTCTCCCCAGCCACTTCTTCCAGCTCTTTCGGGGGGACACTGAGGCGTTCCCAGACCAGCCAAGGGACATGGTCCCTCCAGCGTGTTCTGGGTCGACCCCGGGGTCTCTTCCCGGTTGGACATGCCCAAACCTGTTTTATATATATATATATATATATATATTGTTTGTTACATCATAATACGTTAGTTGGCATCTTCTTATGATCTTATTTTCTATCCCTGATATTTTTGAGAGTTATGAGGATATTTTGGATGAGTTTTCGCTTTTAACTGAGTGCCAAAGTGCTAAAGTGAAATTAGCAATACAGCACACACACACACACACACACACACACACACACACACACACACACACACACGTACACACACTCACTGAGAAAGAGACACAGTTTCCCTCTTTCCCTCGTACGGAGAGCGAGTATCTAATCCAGCGATTGGTTTTACCTTATCACCGAACTTAAGGAGTGTATTCCTCTAAGCTGCGGGATTGAACCGCGTTCGATACAGGTTTGCAAAACTGAATCTGTTGAGCCGTGAAGATTTGATACGGGTATTTAAAGCCCTGCATGGTATTAACCAACATCACAACAAATAGCCACGCTTAACACGGTCGGCACGGATGCAAATGAATCTGAGCCACACAGGATTGAGGTGGGAGACAGGAGGGTGTGTGTG